>ML105747.1:211663-471794 GCA_003697995.1 Taxidea taxus jeffersonii | reverse complement strand
AAAGAGCTTAGCAAACTCAACACCCAAAGAACAAATAATCCAATCAAGAAATGGGCAGAGGACATGAACAGACATTTCTGCAAAGAAGACATCCAGATGGCCAACAGACACATGAAAAAGTGCTCCACATCACTGGGCATCAGGGAAATACAAATCAAAACCACAATGAGATACCACCTCACACCAGTCAGAATGGCTAAAATGAACAAGTCAGGAAATGACAGATGCTGGCGAGGATGTGGAGAAAGGGGAACCCTCCTACACTGTTGGTGGGAATGCAAGCTGGTGCAACCACTCTGGAAAACAGCATGGAGGTTCCTCAAAAAATTGAAAATAGAGCTACCTTATGACCCAGCAACTGCACTACTGGGTATTTACCCTAAAGATACAAACGTAGTGATCCAAAGGGGCACGTGTACCCGAATGTTTATAGCAGCAATGTCCACAATAGCCAAGTTATGGAAAGAACCTAGATGTCCATCAACAGATGAATGTAAAAAGAAGAAGTGGTACATATATACAATGGAATACTATGCAGCCATCAAAAGAAATGAAATCTTACCATTTGCGATGACATGGATGGAACTAGAGCGTATTATGCTTAGCGAAATAAGTCAACTGGAGAAAGACAACTATCACATGATCTCCCTGATATGAGGAAGTGGAGATGCAACAGGGGTGGGAGTTAAGGTGGTAGGAAAAGTAAAAATGAAAGAAGATGGGATCGGGAGGGAGACAAACCAAAAGAGACTCTTAATGTCATAAAACAAACTGAGGGGGGTGGGGGGGAGAGGGGTTGGGAGAGGGTGGTGGGGTTACATTATATGTTTAAATAAAGCTTAAATTAAAAAAATAAAAAAAAATGAAGCTCATTCACTTAGTTTTATTCCAATCTTTGCCAGTCCTGACCACCCATAAAATTCCTTTGCTAAGATTCCTTTTCTATAAATCTTTTACAACTTTCTTTTTTAAACCTAGATTGTCTTATGTTTCCCCTCTTTTCTAACCTCTCTTTGTTTTCCCCTCAATAAAAATGTTTTTTTTTTCTGTTCTCCATACCTTCTTTTACTGAAAATATATATCCTACTTTCCTTGCATATGGAAGTGTTTTCCTTATTTCTAGTACTTTAACAATATATATTAACCGGAATTCTTGGGTGCCTGTGTGGCTCAGTTGCTTAAGCATCTGCTTTGGCTTACGTCATGATCTTGGGGTTCTTGGGGGGGATGGAGCTCTGCACTGGGCTTCCTGCTCAGCAGGGGATTCTGCTTCTCCATCTACCCTTCCTCCCCTCTCATGTATGCACATGTTTATGTGCTCTCTCTCTCTCTCTCGCAAAAATAAAATCTTTTAAAAAATAATTGGGATTCTTAACTGGTAGAAACTTTGATTTTTAGTGAAATCTAAGTAGTAAGCAGTTGTGAACTGTTATGCCAACATTTTTTTTTTGATTGGCAAATTTATGAATACATGTTGTAATTTCTAGAATTGTCTGTCTTTATAGTATAATCTTTTAATAATAAAACATGTTTCAACAGACCCACATTTTAGCTTTAGTTTCTCTGTAGTAGGAAAACCAAAAGTAGATAAATCTATATTCAATTAATGTTTCATTATTTTATTTGAAAAGTATATATTCAATGAATTTAACTTCTCATCACTTAGCAAAACTTTAAAGTTTCAGGTTATTAAAAATGATTTTGCATCTCTTAAGTACACATACCATAAAATAAAATTGTTACTAAAATAATTATCTACAAACTCTTATTCCACTTACATCTATCTAAAACATTTGCTCCCATGTCCACAAAAGCCAAACTATGGGAAGAGCCCAGATGTCCATCTAAGATGAATGGATAAAGAAGATGTGGTGTATATATACAATGGAATACTATGCAGCCATCAAAAGAAATGAAATCTTGCCATTTGCAATGATGTAGTTGGAACTAGAGGCTATTATGTTTAGCGAAATAAGTCAATCAGAGAAAGACAACTATCATATGATCTCCCTGATATGAGGAAGTGGAGATGCAATGTGGGGGATTTGGGGAGTAGGAAAAGAATAAATGAAACAAGATGGTGTCAGGAGGGAGACAAACCATAAGAGATTCTTAATGTCACAAAACAAACTGAGGGTTGCCGGGAGGGGCGGGTAGGGAGAGAGTGGTGGGGTTATGGACATTGGGGAAGGTATGTGCTATGGTGAGTGCTGTGAAGTGTGTAAACCTGGCGATTCACAGACCTGTACCCCTGGGGCAAATAATACATTATCTGTTAAAAAATTTAAAATATTTCTATAAAAAAAGATGTGGTATGTAAGTGTGTGTGTATGTATATGTCAGCCTATGGTTCAAGCCAGTCTCACATGTCTGTGACATGATTCTTGTCAAACTGGCATCCATTTAGACAAACTTTGCTGTGGGTCTCCTATGTGAAAACCAGAGAGACTCTTAATGTCATAAAACAAACTGAGGGGGGTTGGGGGGGAGAGGGGTTGGGAGAGGGTGGTGGGGTTACATTGTATGTTTAAATAAAAAAGCTTAAAGAAAAAAAAAAAAGCTTCTGCCTTCAGCTCGGGCCATGATCCCAGGGTCGATCCCAGGGTCCCTGGATTGAGCCCTACATCGGGCTCTCTGCTCTGCGGGGAGCCTGCTTCCTCCTCTCTCTGCCTGCTTCTCTGCCTACTTGTGATCTTTGTCAAATAAATAAATAAATAAATAATCTTAAAAAAAAAAAAGCCAGACGAAATTTTACTTTCCTCATGACTAGCCTTTCTATTAATAAGACAGTGGAGTACACTCTTTGAAGAATTTCTTTTTTCTTTCAAATTTGGCCAATTTAAAGGATCCATCATTTAGCCATTGGCAAATGGAATCTTATTAAGGCAAAGGCCTTCATCACCCAGGTGGTAAGAACAGTATTTCTAGCTGCCCATGAAAACATGAGATGCCTCTAGTCACAGACCTGCTAATCCGTGACACCAGGCAGGCACTCCCGCAATGAGAGTTTTCTAGCACTAACAAGCAATGAAGGTTAAGACAGCTAAGGTCCCTTATGCGCGGGGACCTCTTATAACAAACCCCTCTGGGAGCTGGCATGTCTAGGCAAAGAGAGGCAACTAGTAAGGGCACATCTTGCAACCCTGGTCTATCTGCCCAAGTTGCACACAGGTAAGTTTACCCTGTAGGTGGTGAAGACCAGAGAATATTCTTCCTGGTAATAAAGCCAAACTCTTAGGACATAGAACAAAATTAAAGAAAAACCTCATCCAGATTTCACATAGAGGATCCCCAGCAAAGTTTGTTTAAACAGATGCTAGTCTGAGGAGAACCTTGAACTCATCAGTCTGTGAGGCTGGCTGGAATAGCAGGCTAATGAGGTCTATGTCTGTGTTCTTTCCCCATGGCAATTCCTTTTTATGACAAGTGACACAAAAGACAAACAGTGATCACCTCTGGGAAGAAATGAATCATTCAAAGTAAGAGTACTTTACCAAATTTATGAAAGTTGCCAAGCCCAAGGAACTAGTTCCATGGATATTTTTCTCCTGATGATCTAAATCTGGAGAGAGAAAAAGGACTCTTCCCACACTTGCTCCATTAGATTCTACAGGCAGGGAGCTGGCGGCGGGGGGGGGGGGGGGGGGGGGGGGGGGGGGGGGGGGGTTGCTGACATAATAAGGATTCCTACCTTCTGCTGGCTTTTGTCAGATGTCCCACGGTCTCTCACTGCAGCAGTGTCCAGCCAGGGAAGTTTACTCTGCCAACTACAGCAACTTTTGGAGAGAAAAAAATATTTCTCTACATTTCAAGGTTCTTCCAGCTGGTCTAAGAATTAAATTGATATAAGACAGATTAACAGAAGAAAAAACAAAGTTCAAGTAACTGGGGCCAGAGGCCCACTCTTAAAATTGAAAGCCAAAGAAATGACAAAAATAGGCAGCCTTCATACTTTTTAGACAAATAAGAAATCTGTGAAGAATTGACTATAGAGACAAAGTAGAATTGACAGTAGAAAGGCAGTAAGAAAACTAATGTTTGGGAGCTTTAATCAGTATGGAATTCTACACAGAATCTGGGCTGGTATAGTAAATTAGTAAAACCTACAAGGTTTTTGGGGGTGCCTGGGTGGCTCAGTCAGTTAAGCATCCAACTCTTGATTTTATCTCAGGTCATGATCTCAGGGTTGTGGGATCAAACCTTGCATCAGGTAGGCATTCAGTGAAGAGTCTGCTTGAGAGTGTCTCTCTCCTGCAGCCCCTCCCCCTACTCATTCTTTTTCAAATAAATCTTTAAAAAAAGTAACAAGGCCCATATGTATATTATATATGTATAATATTTATATATGTTTACACACACACACACACACACACACACAAGCT
Source organism: Taxidea taxus jeffersonii (assembly GCA_003697995.1). Classification (NCBI taxonomy): domain Eukaryota; kingdom Metazoa; phylum Chordata; class Mammalia; order Carnivora; family Mustelidae; genus Taxidea; species Taxidea taxus. The sequence goes on along the minus strand of ML105747.1, from coordinate 467,412 downwards.
TCTTCAGCCTTGAATTACTTGTCTGCTGAGGAATGTCAGCAAAAAGAATGACTGCTGGGATGCCTGGGTATCTCAGTTAAGTGTCTGTCCAAGTTATGATCCCAGGGTTCGGGGATCAAGTCCCACATCAGGTTCCTAGCTCAGCAGGGAGCCTGCTTCTCCCTCTGTCTGCCACTCCCCCTGAATAAACTTGTACTTTTCGCTCTTTCTATCTCCTTGACAAATAAATCTTAAAAAAATCTTAAAAAAATCAAAAATTAAAAAAAAAACAGATAGCACCACTGATTGACCTATGAGCTGAACTGGATGGGCTCTTGGAGGCTTCTCACCCCCTTGGAATGATTGATTCCACTTGCCTTTCCCATTCCCAGAGGCTGCTCCAAGAACAGAGCCCTGAGATAGTGATGTGTTGAGTACACCGGCACTGTATATGTGACTTAACTCAATTAAGGCCTCTTTATAAACTTTTAAGACTTGGTGGGCAAATGTCAGGATCCTTTCCTCTTGTGGCTACCCAAGATAAGCCTCATATGTAAGAGTTTTTTGCTTATTAAAATTGCTACCTACCTACCTGGAGTGGGCTGCCTCTTTCTTTGGCCTCTCCCTATCCCCTGTGTATGGGAGCTGCTTTCAAAATTATACCTGGGGGGGGGGGGGCGCCTGGGTGGCTCAGTCCTTAAGCGTCTGCCTTTGGCTCGGGTCATGATCCCGGGGTCCTGGGATCAAGCCCCACATCGGGCTCCCGGCTTGGCGGGGAGCCTGCTTCACTCTCTCCCACTCCCCCTGCTTGTGTTCCCTCTCTCACTGTCTCTCACTGTCAAATAAATGAATAAAAATCTTTAGGAAAAAAAAATTACACCTGGGAAGTTCTCAGCAGGGTTACAAGCCAACACTCTCTGATGATAAAGATGTCTCTCTTCCTGGCTACAAGGAGGGTACCATTGACAGGGGTGATTTATTTCCTGCTTTCAGGAGGCAAAGAGAAATCTGGGTGTCCTTCTTGCACTGGCTGTTCCTTATATAACCTTAATTCAAAATAATAAGTACGCCAAAGTGGCATAATTTGGGGAATCCTACTCCTGGTCCCTACATGCAGGTTTGCATAGGTTAAGAGCTTGGAAAAAGCAGATGTCCCGGTCCCCTAAGAAATGATTCAGGAGACCTAGATTCTCCAGACATGACCCAGTTCAGGTCCCTGATTTCCCAGACCTGCTAGAGCTCACACATGGGCACTGTGCATCCCATCACCTATCCTTGGTTTCCTCCATACTCCAGTGCTATGGAGCTCAGAGGAATCCCCAACCAAACACATAGACTCTGGTGCAGTCAGAGAGCCCAATCCCTCTCCTCCCCAAACCATTGTGAAGTAACACTTCAGACTTGCAACAATCTGTTCCCGTTTGGACGGGCTGCTCGCCGGGGTCCTGAGTTTACCAGTAATCAAGGCTCCCTGATGTCTATTAGCAATGAATATGTGGACCAGCTCCCTGGATCCAGCCCTGGCAACACAGTCCAGCCTCCTCTAGCTCTGCCTTCAGGGGGAAGATGCACATTTGTAGAGACTAATGTTTGGAATTAGGCAGATGCCAGGTACTCCCAAGAGTCCCTTCCTGTGACCCATCCTTGCCCAACATTGTCCTGTTACAGGTGCCCGGCTTCCCGGACCTGTGAGGCTCACGCATGTGCAGGGAGAACCTGCACGCCGTCCTTGAGAAGATGGGCCCTGCTACCCTTAGAGGGTCTGACCACCGGCCCCAACCACCTGCATAAACACCAGTGGGGAGGAAGCCCGGATCCTAAACTCCCTCTGAGGCAGCAGCTGGAAATGGGCAGCACTCCCCATGTGGACTTGCTGGTTGTTGCGTTTGGGGCTTCTCTAGGAAGCAGGACCCCAGGATCTCCTCACGGATGATACCCTTTCCTGCCCACTTGGCCTCTCCCTGGCAAGGCAAGTGAATGGCAAGGCAAGTGAAAAGCCTCCAGCTCTCTCTTTAGGGAGAATATTCCACAATGGGTAGTTTGGCCTTGCAACTTGGCTGGCAGTGTGTGCCCCCGAGTCCACTCCTAAGAACCAGCCTCTGGTGACACTTGCCCTGTTTCGGGACCCGGCTGGCCTGACCTGGGCAGTCTGCATAAGCCATATGTATTGTCAGTTTCTCTTGACAGCCAGGGCCCTACAGGCCTGGGGAGCTGGGGCCAAAACAGTACCACCTTGCCTTAAGGGTAGAGAGTACCCACTGCCCTCTCCCCCAAACTCGCTGAGGCATCAGCTGAGGTTGGTATCTGCTGGGGTCCCAGACTTCAGCAGTGATCAAGGCTCCCTGTGAAATTCTGGCCAGGCCCCAAACACCTGCACACCTCAGGTGTGGAGGGATCACACCTTCTAAATACAGGTCTGAACCAACAGCTGCGAGTGGGTGACTGTCCGTGTTTATGTGGACTACTGGGATTCTCTAGGAACCAGAACTCCCCGGTGTCTCCAAGTGAAGGATACCCTGTCCTACAAAACCGGCCCCTCCCAGGAAGGCAACTAAAAAAACTTCCAGCTCTGCCCTTGGTGGGACATATTCCACAGTGAGCAGGAGGTATTGTCCATTGGGCTGACGCCTTGTATCCCCACAGCCCCCTCCTATGACCCAGCCTTGCCTGGCATTGCCCTATTCCAGGTCCCTGACTACCCTGACTTGTGCGACCCATGCACCTGGAGTCTGCTCCCTGACAGCTCACCCCTGGACTGCCCAGGCCCTCCAGGTTCGTCGAGCTTAGGTCATTCCCAGATCCCCTGCTAGCCTCCAGGGTAGAGAGAATCCACCCTTCAAAAATCGGACTGTGGCTCCACCTTAAACTGACAACTGTCAGTCTCCTTTGTGGCTACCTGATGGGCTTTCCCCATTTTCCAACAATCAAGGCTCATAGGGGTCTCTATGGGACAGTCTCCTAACTATTCCAAGTTGCCCAGCCCTGGCAAGGGCCTGCTCCTGGATTCCTCCAGATCTGCCTTCGGGGGAGCATGTGCATTTGTGTAGCGGCTTAGGGCTTGAAATTAGGCAGATGCTTTTTATCCCAAATGGGTTGCTCCCGGGACATGGAGTCTTCAGCACTTGCCCAGTTCCAGGTCCCTGCTGTTCTGATCTGTGTGTCTTGCAAGTGCAGAATATGCAGCCTGTTGGTCCTCAGAAGGCGGCCCGGGCCCTCGAGGCTTATGGAGTTCTTGCCTGTTTCCAATCACCTGTAGGGCCTCTTGAGTTGAAGGAATCCCCTCTTGAAAATCTTTCTGAGGTGGCAGCTTGAATATCTCCCAGGCGTCTCTTACTGGAGGGTACCCAGACCATCCTGACCTGCCCCACCCTGGTAAGGCAGTCCAGATTCTTCCAGCTCTATCTTCAGGGGGAATAGGTTTCTCTGTGTAGGTGAAAGCTTGGAAATTCAGCGAAATAGCCCTCTCCCAGAACCAGCCTACCTGCTGTAGGACCTGGGATTCTCTGCTCCATTCATGCACCTGCAGTCCCCCCCTCTTAACAGGCCTCAGGCAGGAAGGGGCACCTAAGGCCTGTGAAGCTCTGGCAGGACTCCAACCCACTGAATGGCCTCAGGGTTTAGAGTCCACACCCTGGAAATATTCTGGAGCCTTGATTTTAAACTGGGATTTTTGGTCTCCAGTTGGATAGTCCGATGGTATCCTGGGCTCCTCCAGCAATAAAGACTTCCAGGTGTCTCCTATTGGAGGTTGTCCCCAGGCAAGGCAGTCCAGATTCCCCCAGCTCTGCCTTCAGGGGGAGTATGAGCTTTTGCGAGGGTTAGGTTTAGGCAGATGCCTTTTGCCCCCAACAGCTCACTGTTGTGACCAGGCTTCTCCTGACTCTTTCCTTGTTACAGGTCCCCAGCTTTGCTGACATGTGTGACACACATGTGCCCAAGAGGAACCCGTCAGCTGGCCTCAGGCAGCCAGAGCCTCCAGGCCTGAGGAGTTTGGGCCTGTCCCCAGTCACCTGCATAGCTTTCTGGGTGCGTGAAGCCCTCTTCCAAAAGTGTTTCTGAGGAGGCAGCTTTAAACAGGTGACAGTGCGCATTTGAAACTTGCTGCCTGATGGGGCCTTGGCTTCTACAGCGGGGAAGGCCCTCAGGTGTGTCTTATTTCGGGTACCCTGGCCAGTCTGCTGGGCTGCTTCCTTCAGGGGGTAAGACAAACAGTTGTGTAGGAGAAGGCACATGCCACGGACCCCAACTGACTTGCCTCTACCGGCAGCTGCCCTCTCCCAGCCCCAGGCTCCTCTGACTCGAGGGGGGGGGAGGGGCGCATGCCCAGGTTGTACCCCTTCCGCCCTCCAAGGGCAGCCAGGGCCCTCTGGGTCCATGGGGCTGGCGTCAGACCCAGTCACCCGCAGAGCCTCCAGCACAACAGAGCCCCCAGCCCAAATCTTTGTGTGGTGGCTGCTTTAAACTGGCAACAGTCCAGTCCCTATTTGGGCCAGCTGCACAAGGCGGGGGACGGGGGGGGGTTTCCCAGACTCACCAGCAGTCTAGGCTCGCAGATGTCTCAGTGTGGGATATCCCAGTAGCCTGGTGGTTTTGTCTTGGCCAGGCAGGCTGTACACCTCCAGTGTCACCTTCAGGGGGAAGAGACACATTTGTGCGGATTAGGGCTAGCGCTAGGCAGGTGCCTTACACCCCCTGTCAGCCTGCCCCTAACACCGGGCTTCTTCAGACACTTCACCCCCAACAGGCCCCTAGCTCACCTGACCTGCGCAGCACACGCATGCGTAAGTAGGCACAGGCCCCCAGCCTTGGGCAGGGCCTATGGAGTTAACTTTCCTGGCCCCAAACACCTGCATAGGCTTTTGGGCTAATGGAGACCACCCCCAAAGATCTTGCTGAGGAAGTAGCTTTAAAATGATGATAGTCCAAATGTGGACTGGCTTAATGATGGGGTCTCTGGCTTCTACAGAGATCCAGGCTCCTACGAAAGTCTTGGGGGGGGGGGGATGCCCCTGCCAGTCTGCTGGGCCAGTGGATAGCAGGGCAGTGTGATTTCCTCTGGCTCTGCCTTCAGAGGTAATATGTGCATTTTTGTAGGATGAGCCTTGGAATGAGGTAGATGCCATCGTGCCCTAAACAGCTTGCTCCTGTGAGCAGGCCTCTCCCTACCCAGGTCTTCCAGAGATCCCGGGGCACCCTCCCCCGCGCAGCCTGCACATGCGCATTCCTCACCTTCTCTGCCACCTTTGGCTTGAAGGGGGCACTCCAGGCTCAAGGGTTGGGGCGGACACCCAACCTCCTGAAAGTAATCAAGGAGGAGGGAACTCACACCGGAGAACTATTTTGAGGCTCCATTTGAAACAAGATTGTCCGTCCTACCCAGACTGACTGCCCAATGGGGTTCTGTGCTTACCAGTAATCAAGTCTTCCATGTGTCTCTCAGTGAAGGATACCTTGTCAGCCCATCAGGCCCCGTCCGGGCCAGGCAGTGCAGACTCCTGCAGATTTATCTTGGGAAGAATACACGCATTTGTATAGGTTGGGGCTTGGAACTGGGCAGACACCTTGTATTCGCAACAGCCCGCTCCCAGGAACCCACTCTCTTTAGACACTTGCCCTATTTTAGGCCCCTGGTGACACTGACCTGCGTGGCTGGAGATGCAAAGTACAGACCTCATCAGCCAGCCAAGGGAGCTGGGTAGTCCCGAACCACCTGCATAGCCTCCTGGGCGAAGGGAGCACACCCTAGAATTCTTGCTGTGGGGGCAGCTTTACATGAGGGTAATCAGTGCACACATGGACTGGCTGCCCAATGGGTGCCCAATTTCTCTAGCGATTGAAGCTCCAAGGTTCGTCTCATTGGAGCATACCCCAGCCAGCGGGCCTGGCGGGTTCCTCCGTCTCTGCTTCAGGGGAGAAAAGCACACTGGTGTCGGTCGGGGCTGGGAAGCAGCCAGAGGCCAGATGCTTCAGCAGCCTGCTCCCGTGCCCCAGCTTCTCACTATGGCTGCTGTTGCAGTCTTCCTGACTTGCCTGACAGCGTCCTGGCTCTGCAGCTACCATGGCATTCAGATAGCCTTTATTAGAGGCTGTCCTGCCCAGTCTGCCTGGCTACTCCCTCGCCAAGCCATCTGGCATTCTCGAGCCCTGCCATCAAGGAACATGGCATGTGTGTAGATTAGGGCTCGGAATTGGGCATACAGTCCTGCTCCTGTGACCTAACCCTTCCTGTCCCTTGCTCTGATCCGAGTCCCTGGCAACCCCGGGACTGCTCCACCTACGCATGGGCAGCATGGATCCCTCTCCCAGGTCTGGGATGTCCTGCACCAGGTCTCAACTCCCTGCAGAGTCTGGAAGGTAGAGGGATTTCTCTCCCCACCCCTCCCAAGTAGCTCTATGAGGATGCAGCTGCGTACTGGGGCAGAGAGTCCCCTGTGGAGTTGCTGCCTGAGGGGGTCCCATGATTCGAGGCCAACCAGCACTCCCAGGTGTCTCTTATTAGAGCTTTTAGCCCATCCTTCCCAGCACCCCCGTGGCAAGGCAGAGTCAACTGGAGCTCTGCCTTCAGGGGGAATAGCCCCTATTTAGTAGATTAGGACTTGCAGTTAGGTATAGGTCTTGTCCCCTAAAAGCTGCTCCTCTGAACTGCTCTTTGCAGACCTAGGCCCCGTTCCAGATCTCTGGCTACGCCTAAGTGCAGTCCATACCTCTTTAGGTGCCTCGGGCAGCATGGCCCCTCAGGGCCTGTGTACCCAGGCCCAGACCCAACTACCTACATTGCACCTAGTGTTGAGGGAGCTCACACCTGGAAGATTACTCTGAGGCAGCGTCTCAGACTGGGTGACAATAGGCCCCATTTGGACTTGCCGCCTTGTGGGTACCAGGTTTCTTCCAGGAACCAGGGCCCCCAGGTGTCTCTCACTGCCATTTCCCCCTTACCCCACCAAATGAGGTTTAAATGCCAATAGGTGTGTGTTCAGAATGATAAGGTCTTTTGTGTAGGTGCAGCTCGGACACAGAGATGCTGGTTCTGCCCCCACGCCCCCCCCCCCCAAGAGCCATGATCCTGACAAAGACTGCTAGGCTTCCTCATTCATACCCTCCACATACTTCGATGATACCAGGGGAACACCTAGAAGCTAGAATCCCCTATTTTTCTGTCCAAGTCATGTCACTGACTTAAAACACTCTTTCAAACTTCACTCAGAAAGAATTATTACCAATCGTGTGCCAGGTCCGTTTCTAGGAGCATAGGGAGTATACTGCAGTCAAAGCTATAACTACCGTATATCACCAACCATGATGAATGAACTCCTCAGACTCAAGAAGTGGGGAAGGTACATAACAGAGCAGGTGGCTTCCAGGACTCCCAAGGAAGAGTTGCTTTATAGTCAATAGGACAGGCATGAGGAAGGCCTTGCTGATGGAGTGACCAGTAAATAGAAAGGCAGGGAGTTGTGAACTAGAATAATGCAGACTGGGGAGCTGAATGTAGATTGCAGGAAGGATAGGAGTGTGATGGGAGAGGAGAGGGGGAAGTAAGGCTAAATATGTAGGTAGAAACCAGAGAGCCCCAAGCTCTAGGTGTCTTTTTAGTGTTTTGACTATGTTCTGGGTTACATGAGGAAGCACTGAACAATTTTCAATGGGAGAAGGACAATCACATTTGCATTTTTTAAAAGATTTTATTTATTTATTGGACATAGAGTGAGAGATCACAAGTAGGCAGAGAGGCAGACAGAGAGGGGGAAGCAGGAATAGAGGAAACAAGCTCAGGCTAAAACATTAGAGAAAGGGATTGTTATTAAAGTTGCTATATTAGGAAGTATAGACAATAATGTACATAATGGGTTTCACCACATGGTAGTGGTTAGGACTCCACCTAAAATCTCCCTCTCCAGCCAGTTACCTGGCCTAAAATTTTAGCATCTAGATTTCTTTTCACAGATAAATAAGCATCCTAATTAAAAGGCAAGCCAGCTACAGAATTATATACTATGCATTGGAAAGCACCACTTAGACTGTCCCCCACTACACACCTAGCAAATAAAACTCTTGAATTCACTTGCTGGGAATAGGTGAGTAACTGGTGAGAAGGAATTTATTCACATCAGTAATTTTATCCCATTTTTTTGAACGATATAATTGACAGAAACTCCTTCCCTCTTTGCAGCTGCACAGCATTAAATTCCTTTCCCACAAGAAACCCAGTGGTGGTTTTCAATTCCTACACCAATTCTTATCAGCTGGGTAGGACTGATCCGGGGCAGTACCCAGCAGGAATTTCAAACTTCCTCCAGATTCATCAGGAAGAAGGATGGTTCAATGGCTATGCCTGTTAGGTATTCTGGAAGGGAAAGAGGCAATGTACAGGATTTTATATTTTTGTTCCAAACGGAGATTATGGAAGCCAATAGCTTTAAAGAGCTCTGCCACCTGTGTTAAGTGGTTCCTAAATAAACACCTAGAATATAGAAGAATCTGAATACGTCTTTTTAAAAAATATTTTAGTTATTTATTTAACAGAGAGAGGTCACAAGTAGGCAGAGAGGCAGGCAGAGAGAGGAGAGGAGGAAGCAGGCTCCCCGCTGAGCAGAGAGCCTGATGTGGGGCTCGATCCCAGTACTCTGAGATCATGACCTGAGCCAAAGGCAGAGGCTTTAACGTACTGTGCCACTGAGCCACCCAGGTGCCCCTGAATACATGGCTCATCAGTGGGTTCAGGACGTGGTTTCTAACCACCCCCTCCCTCTGAAGTCATCCTTGGATATTCTAGATATTGTCAACCCTAAAACCTTGATGTTGTATTTCTCCTTTTCTACTGCGCTGTTGGTTTATTGGATTTCAGCACAGGGTTCTCCATTTCCATTAATTTCATCTGATTAAAGTTGTTGCAATGTATAAAAAAGTTTACTTGTCAAAATAATCTAAGGATTTAGGGTTTCATAAACTTAATACAAGTCAGGGGATTGATGTCAAAACAAACCCTAAAGTGGTATTAAAATCTATTGAGGGAGAAGCGCCTGGGTGGTGTAATCAGTTAAGCCACCGAATGTTGGTTTCAGGTCAGGTCATGATCTCAGGGCCTTGGGATCAAGCCCTGCACTGGGCTCTGTGCTTAGCATGGAGTCGGCTTGGGATTCTCTCTCCCCTCTCCCTCTGCCCCCACACCTGGCACACTTGCTCTCGCTCTCTCTCTCTCAAATAAATCTTTTTTTTTTTAAGAAAGATTTTATCTGAGAGAGTGAGCACGAGAGAGAGAGTGCAAGCAGGGGAAACGGCAGAGGGAGAAGCAGGCTCCCCGCTGAGCAGTCTCGATCCCAGGACCCCAAGATCACAACCCGAGCTCAAGGCAGACCTTAACCGACTCAGCCACTCAGGTGCCCATGAATAAATAAATCTTTAAAAAAATGTATTGAGGGATACAGAATCCACAAAGAGGTATTAAACTTATTCCAGTAGAGAAATCCACTTGTCTCCTAAATCTTATTTGAAATTCAACTTATCTTTTAGGAATTCATCTACATGCCAATTCTTGAAATTTTCCTCAATTACCCCATTATCCCACTTCTAACAAATCATCCTCACAGCAATTTGTATATACATTATTTTTGGTATTTTACAGGTGTTTTCTTTCCTACTAGTTTGTAAACTTGGAAGCAATCCAGTCTTACGCATTTTGGTATCTACCTTAGGTCAGGTTCTCTAGGAAGAGACTGAGAGGAAGGTTCTTGTGTAAGTAATATGTTGCAGGAGTACTCTTAAATGAACAACGAGAAGCTAAGCCCAAAAAGGGGGTTTAACTGTAGTCTTACCTCAGCCTGATCCTGAGGAGAACTTCAGGCAGGAAAACCGTCAGAGAATCAGCCCATCCTGAGGCAAGGCAGCCTTTTGTAGCCCTACATCAGTTAGTCAACTGGTTGCAGCCTTTCTCCAGGCGGAAGTCCTAACAGCGCAAGCGCATCCCCTCAGCTGAAGGCAATCCTGAGGAGAAGGCTACAAGCTATGGGCTTTTAGAAGCCAATACTCACAGCCACTGGGGGATGGGTGCCCCAAAGAGGCAAAGGGGATCTGGGCCACCACCAACAGTGACCACAGTGGTCAGTTCCTCTGCAGAACCAAGCACAGCATCTTACACATATCGGGATGCAATAAATGTTTACTGACCACTGTTCAAAGTGTTCAACCAAAAGAACGACTTTTCTATTCAACAAAACTTTTCTTATCGGTTACTACTTATTTAGCTCTTCTGTTTTTTCAGCCGATGGTGGTACTAATTGGATTTGTCATTTGGTATTAAAGTAATGGAAGGAATAAAAAAATCATTAGGCTATCATAAAACTCTATTCCTTAACATATTCAGTGAAAACAATTTTATAGAATTCTTAGCCTATGATTTACTTCTTTGGCTTTTATTCAATACAGAGAAGTAGAATTTGCTTTCATCAGCTGTTTTTTTTTTAATTTTTTAAAAGATTTTATTTATTTATTAGTTAGAGAGAGAGAGCGAGCACAGGCAGACATAATGGCAGGCAGAGGCAGAGGGAGAAGCAGGCTCCCCGCCCGAGCAAGGAGCCCGATGTGGGACTCGATCCCAGGACGCTAGGATCATGACCTGAGCAGAAGGCAGCCGCTTAACCAACTGAGCCACCCAGGCGTCCCTCATCAGCTGTTAAGAAGTGTTAAAAGAAGAAAATGTGGATATGAAAAGAGAGCCACTTATGTAGGCCTCTTTTTTTTTTTTTTAAAGAATTTATCTATTTATTTGCAAGAAGGTGGGTGAGAGAAAGAGCAGGAGCTGGGGTGGGGGGAGGAGCAGAGGGAGAGGAAGAAGCAGACTCTGCTGAGCAGGGAGCTGGATGTGGGACTCCATCCCAGGACCTGGGATCATGACCTGAGCCTAAGGCAGATGCTTAACCGAGCCACCCAGGTGCCCCAACATGTAAACCTCTTTATTTTCGAATCTTCTGAGATCCTATTGCCAAAGCTTTAGGTAATTTTAACTGTTTGGAACAGTGTCAAGATTACAGAAAAGTTGCAGGTAGAATTTGAGGAGGGTTTTTTTTGTTTGTTTGTTTGTGAGCCATTTCAAAGGATGTTGCCAACATAATGTCTCATTACCCTGAATATTTTAATGTGTATTTACTAAAAATAATGATAATCTGCTAATAATCACAATACAACAATCAAAACCAGGATATGAACATTGATACATCACTATGATCAACAAGGCCAGCACTATCTTGATACCAAACCAGGAAAGAACACTACTAACACCACTAGGGGAAAAAAAATGCAGGCCAATATCCTGAAGAATATAAATGCAAAAATTCTCAATAAAATACTAGCAAGCTGCACTTAGCATCACATGCAAAGGATCGTTCACCAGGATCAAGTGGAATTTATCCATGGAAAGCAAGGATGGTTGAATATATGCAAATCAATCAATGTAACATGTCACATTAACAGAAGGAAAGAAAAGAATCATATGATCGTCTCGATAGATGCAGAAAGCATTTAACAAACTGAATGCCCATTCATGATAAAAACTCCTCACAAATTAGGCCTAGGAGGAACATTTATCACCATAATAAAGGCTATCTATGACAAACCCACAGCTAATGGGGTACTCAATGGTAAAAGGTTGAAAGCTTTTCTTCTAAGATCAGGAACAAGACAAATGTGTCTACTCTCACCACTGTTATTCAACATACTACTACTAGGAGTTTTAACTAGAGCAATCAGGCAAGGAAGAGAAATAAAAGGTATCAGAACTGGAAAGGAGAAAGCAAAACTGTCTCTTTTTGCAGATGACATGATTTTATAAACCGAAAATCCTGAAGACTCAACCAAAAAAAAAAAAAAAAGAAAAAGAAAAAGAAAGAAAAAGGCTCTAATCAATGAATTCCACTGCTGTATACAAAATAAAGTTTCAGAATACAAAACTGACATACAAAAATCAGTAGTGTTTCTATACATTAACAACAAATTTTCTAAAAAAAAAAAGAAATTGATCCCATTTACAGTAGTATCAAAAACAATAAAATACTTAGAATAAAATACTTAGAATAAAATACTTAAACTGAGGTGAAAAACCAACACTCTGATAACTACAAGATACTGATGAAAAAAATCAAAGATAGAAATAAATAGAAAGGTATCCTGTCAATACTACCAAAATCTACCATCACATCTTCTTTATCCATTCATCTGTTGATGGACATCTAGGTTCTTTCCATAACTTGGCTATTGTGGACATTGCTGCTATAAACATTCGGGTACACGTGCCCCTTTGGATCACTACGTTTGTATCTTTAGGATAGATACCCAGTAGTGCAATTGCTGGGTCATAAGGTAGCTCTATTTTCAATTTTTTGAGGAACCTCCATGCTGTTTTCCAGAGTGGTATATATATATGATGGAATACTATGCAGCCATCAAAAGAAATGAAATCTTACCATTTGCGACGACATGGATGGAACTAGAGCGTATTATGCTTAGCGAAATAAGTCAACTGGAGAAAGACAACTACCACATGATCTCCCTGATATGAGGAAGTGGAGATGCAACGGGGGTGGGAGTTAAGGTGGTAGGAAAAGTAAAAATGAAAGAAGATGGGATCGGGAGGGAGACAAACCAAAAGAGACTCTTAATGTCATAAAACAAACTGAGGGGGGTGGGGGGAAGAGGGGTTGGGTGAGGGTGGTGGGGTTACATCATATGTTTAAATAAAGCTTAAATAAAGTAAAAAAAAAAAATTAAAAAAAAAATCTACCATCAGTAGATTCAATGCAATCCCTATCAAGACTCCAGAAGTAGAAAACACACTCCTAAAATTTATTTGGAACCACAAAAGTCTCCAAATAGCCAAAGAAATGCAAAGAACAAAGCAGGAGGCATCACGCTTCCTGATTTCAAGCTATCCTAGAAAGCTGTAGTCATCAATACAGTACGGTACTGTTATAAAAACTGACAAATAGACCAATGGAACAGAATTGAGAGCCCAGAAATAAACCCAAACATATACTGTCAACTAATATTTCACAAGGCCAAGAATACTCAAAGGAGAAAAGACAGTCTCTTGAATAAGTGGCTAAGATAATTGGATATTCATTCTTCTTTCTTTGAATTACCTTTCTTTAACCTCTTTATTCATTTGTCTTTTTTCCTCTCACCTTTTATTCATATTTATACCTATGAGGAAAGACAACAAACAACACTAAAGAAGGGAACACTTGAAAGCTCATTCTTTTCTTGGTTGATTTATGCATTCAACAAATTAGTGCCCACCACAGGCCATCAGACATGCTGCAGGATCTGGGGATGTAGCAGTGGATGAAGTGACAAAAAGACCTGCCCTCAAGGACCTTACATTTCAGTGGAGGTGACCAACAATTAACAGGATGAATTAGTTTCCTTACTATGTTAGTTTCTCCTTATGTTTATGCCAACCCTGAACCTTCACTGTTCGATGGTAATTGAAACCACAGTCATACAGTACTGACTCCCTAAGACACGTCTTGTAGATACAGCTCTTGGAACTCTTCTGGATTTTTCTCTGATGTCAACTGCTCTCTGGTGGACAAACAGTCCAACATATTCTCAAAGTAAAATGTTAAACTAGAAGAGGTTACATTTTTTTTTTTTCTCTACTTGCTGAATAGAGATATAGCATTTGCTCAAGAGATGATACATGTGTGGCTCCGTTGTTAAGTGTCTGCCTTTGGCTCAGGTCATGATCCCAGGGTCCTGGGATTGAGCCCCGCATCACGCTCCCTGCTCCAAGGGAAGCCTGCCTCTCCTTCCTTCTGCTTGTGTTCCCTCTCTTGCTGTCTCTCTGTCAAAAAATAAGCAAAATCTTTAAAAAGAAATGATACATGCTTTCTCCTTTGAGAAAAATAACCATGATTTAAAATGATAAGTTTCACATTACCATTTAGGATTAACAATTTTTGTGTTTGAAAGCCATGAGTCTGAGAATCTTTCATAGCTACAGTGCAATACTCCATTAAAAATAAACAAACTCAATTATCTCATGCTAATTGCATATGGATGTATTTATTTCATATATGTATATATGTGTATATAAATAAAAAATAGTGTTGTCTCATGGTATGAATAAATCCAGTCAGTGTATAACATTTTTACATAATGCAAAGTCGTACTTACTGAGACTGTTAAATATTCTAAAAAGAAATTTTTTTTTTTTAAAGAGGTCACATAAGATAGTTGGTGAGGAATATCTAAAATTACAGTCTTTGTCCCTACATTTGCATCAGGAAATCTATACCGACAGAAAATGTAGCTGAGTATATTTTTACATAATGACATCATCTCTCAACCTAACAAATTTATAATGGTGTTATTCTCATGCAGCTAAATAACTGCAACTTTGAGTACCAGTCAGTCTCTTGTGATCTGTACTATGCTTTTAAATCCAGTTGTAATGGAATTTCAAGCCGCCTCAGCATCAGAAATTGCTGCGCTTCCTACTGCACAAACTATGCTGCAGGTTTGCTTAGAAACTCTTTGTTGAAGAATCGTCTTGCTTCCACATTACTAAGGGAAACAGAGCAGCGAGATGGATTCTGTCTTCTGTATTCAATGCTTTCAACTATGGCGTTCTTTATCACCTGCAAATAGAGGGACAGATGTATAATTAGTATTGCTCTAAACTCATGTAAACATTTGTCTGGTCAAAACAAAATCTAATTGATTTTTTTATTATAGTTTTCTTTTTGAAACAGAGAAATCTCTGAGTCATGCATGTGTATATGTAAAGGCAACATCCCATCATTATACTCTTGTTAAGCTCCTATCCAGACAGTCTTCCTTCTCCAGACAGAGAAAGATCTATTCTGGGAATGTACTGAATTTTGTGCTGATAAAATTGGAAATAAATTGTGTGTAACCTGGTAAATTTATATTTATTCTGGTTTTGAATGCGGGAGGTGGTAAGAAGGAAGAAATAAGTAACTACTAAATGCAGAATTTATGTTCTTTACAGTTAGTGGGCAAGCAGAAATGAGGGACCACAGAGGAGTAGAAGACTTTATTTAAGTCTAATGAGAATAGAAGACATTGCTGACGAATTGCCTTGCTTTCTCAGCTAAACAAACACAGTTATAAAACATGGATGTTCTCTATCTAGAAAATACCACACTTTGTGATTTTATTGATGACGACTTTCTTATTCAGACTAATTTTCATATATACTCAAATTAATGGTGACTACAACCTCTAAGAATTGCTATTCCAATCATATCCTCTTCTGGTGTGACGTCAACCTAGTTAAGAACTTCTGGAGAGAAGGCAAGATTTGGAATTTGGTTGAAGCAGGTGTTGCAAAACAATGGAATGGGCTTTGGAAGAGAGGCCCGTCTGTTAATCTTGGCTCTGTTGCTTATTTGGAATGCTTTCAAAATCAGGAGGACTCCATTCCCTAGGACATGACTATAGGATTTCATCTTAATCAATGAGCTTGAAGTTTGAGGGCATGGAAGGAAATCACTGGGCCTATTTTACAATTCCCTTTATTCTCCACCCCAGCAATTATTAAACGACATCCCCTCTGCCATACTTGGCAAGCCTGAGCAGCTTAGGACCCAATGCCCCCTCACATCCAGAGTTAGAGTGGCTCACTTGGCCCTGGAGATGTGTAGAGTGGTTTCCCCTGTCCACATCTAGTGTCACCAAGCAAGCCAGGTTCAATGCCAGGAGAAGAGAGATTCGTGACCTGGCTGGTGCTACCATGCAACTAATATTCTGTGACTTTATGTTGGACCCGATGGGCCAGCCCATCTATTTCCCTAATGGTAACGTTAAACAACAGTTATATTCTGGACAAGAGGATTTATCACAGAAATATGACACCTCTTTGCTTTATGATTTTTAAATTTTATATAGAGAATTTTTATAATAAAACATAGTATCATATATGTATGTATTTATAACTGTCTTACGGGCTCAAATGTTACGGAGTCTTTTAAGTAAAGCCGGTATATGGTGAGCCCCTTTTTCCCATGAGTAAGGGAAACATAATGAATTCTATGGTGATAGAAGAGGCTTCAGATCTATGAAGGAGACCTTGACCAAGAACCTCCAGGCATAATCACTTCTTGGCTATGTGAGATCAAGGGGAATTAGCTGAAATCCTTGAACCTGTTTTGTCTTCTTTAAAGTGGGAATAACAATACTAGTTTTGTTTTTTGTGGGGATTGGAGACCCTTTATATGAAGTACTTTGTACAACACCCAGCACCTAGGAAACGTTCCACAACTAGCATTTGTTTATTGTTGTTATTTTTAAATTGACCATATGTATGAAAATGCAGGAGCTTTACTATGGATATGAGGCTATGAAGTTTACTAGAAATAAACACACAACGTATATCCAATTATGGACTTATTATACGGCAAAAGTCAGGAAATCAATCCTGCTATCAAATGTGTCGCACTACACTTTTTTAAAAGATTTTTTTTAGTTGTTTTAAAAATTATTTTGATTAACATGTAATGTATTATTTGCCCCGGGTTTTTTGTGGGTTTTTTTTGTTTGTTTGTTTTGTTTTTTTTGCTTTTAAGATTTTATCTATTTATTTGAGAGAGAAAGCAAGTGAGCTAGTGAGCAGGGCTTGATCCCAGGACCCTGGGATCATGACCTGAGCTAAAGGCAGATGCTTAACCTACTGAGCCACCAACCCCACTGCATCTTCTTTTAATAATCCCACTGCTTTCTAGATACTATGTCAGCAAGTTTTCAGCTAGTTTCTCCTTCACCATACCAACACAAGACACAGGAACCCTCATTGCAGAGAAATACCCAAATCAAATAAAAATCAACTCTTACTTTCTAAATATCTAAAAAGCTTTAAAATACATAAACACACATACACAGGGAAATTATATTAATAATGACTGCTATCAATTTCTTTATAATGAATGCATAAGCACAAAGAAACTCAGCAATATCAGTACCATGAACTAGTAGATTTCTCGTAAGTGGACCTTGGCAGGTGTTTCTAGTAAACACGCCATTATTATGAAGGAAATGGAACATTTGTATTTAATAACCGAAAAAAAAAAAAATGCAAATCGTATGCAGTTAGAATGTGCAAGTTGAACCACTAGGTGGCACATTAACACTGTGAAACCTTTGCCCCGATTTCTCGGATTGCTGCAGAACATAGCCGTTGGTTGTGATTTATTAATTCTATAATATAAGCAGAAGAGGCTACCCCGAGTTCCACATCAGTGCTAAACCCAAACCTCCCGGCATGATACACGGTACAGTTCCATGTATCCAAAGAAGCAATATTCCATCTTTGAATCTTCCTATTTTTTAAATGATATTAGGTGTAATCGTCAATAGTGTTTACATCTAATTTCCTCTTTCATTCCCCCCTGAAATTCATTGAAATTCTAAATCCTCCCCTTCTGTGGTATCCTACAATACCCTCCTCTCTCAGACCTCTCCAACCCTCCTGCCCCCCCACCCCACGGCATCCTTCATGGGTGCCCTTCCATAGCCTCCTAACCATTGGTCCAGACTCTCAGTCTACGGCAAGAAAGGCAGAGAATAAGAAAAGGAAACATGCAAAATGTGATTGTCTCCCAAAAAGGAACCAATTTAGAGACATGAGATTGATTAGAAGCAGCCCACAAGCAAATACTGAATTCTCACAACAGAAAATTTAAAATGACCCCAACGAGGAAGTTATCACATATTTTGAAAGAGAAATAAAAATCAAAAATTACAGATACAGAAGAGTACAAGAAGATATTCCAGTCTAAATTGCTACGAATCTGCCAGCAAATGTTTGCCTTTCCCATAAAAAACACAAGTGTCGGGGCGCCTGGGTGGCTCAGTGGGTTAAGCCTCTGCCTTCAGCTCAGGTCATGATCTCAGGATCCTGGGATCGAGCCCTGCATCAGGCTCTCTGCTCAGCAGGGAGCCTGCTTCCCCCCTCTCAGCCTGCCTCTCTGCCTACCTGTGATCTCTGTCTGTCAAATGAATAAATTTAAAAAATCTTCAAAAAAACCCACCCAAAACCCAAAAAAACTTAAGTGTCATGGAAACAGTCTTATCAGTCTTGTTCAGTTTTGATCGCAGCACTCTCAGTAGAAAGATGATCCTATAAAAGGCTAAAGGTGGGAGATCGTGGCATGTGTAGAAGCATCTGGGAACTGGTCTGGCTGGAAAGGAGACTGTGTTTGGAAAATAGTAGGAAATAAGACTGTCTGAGAAAGAGATGGTTCAAAAGTGGGAAAGAGTGAGGGAAAAACCAGCAACCGCTTCTTGGCTCCCCACATGTCTGTGTGATGACCTCCATTACCCCTGACTCAGTTTCTTCACCTATAATTAAAGATACCTACCTCAGAGGCTAGTTTTGAGTGTTAAATAGCTGAGGAGAAAATATCCAGCTTATGTTAAACACTCAGAACTTTTTTTGTTCTTTTTCTTCTGTGCATGAGTGTATCCTTAGTTACTACAACAGTTCCTGACACAGGAGATACTCAATACATATGTGTGGAATTAATGCATAAGTAAGATGGAAAGAGATTATACGCAGCATTAAAGATAGATGAGTTTGGGTCCCACCTATTAGGCCATGATAGAGAATAAGCTTCTAAATTACTTTTGAAAGATTAAAAACTTTAACTTGTACCTAGATGCTATCATGAGATGAAATATTAATAAATTAAGAATTAAGTACCAGCATTTCTGGATATACACTTTACCTCATTTATTTATTTATTTATTTATTTATTGAGAGGGAAAGAGAGTACAAGCAGGGGTGGGAGAAGGGCTGAGGGAGAGGAAGGGAGAGGGCGGAAGCAGGCTCCATGCCCAGCGTGGGGCTCACCTGCAGCTCACCGTGGGGCTCCATCTCACGACCCTGAGATCACGACTTGATCCAAAATCAAGAGTTGGATCCTTAACTGACCGAGACACCCAGGCACCCCACTTTTCCTTATTTTAATTAGCATCTAGTATTTAACATTTTATAGAAAATATTTGAGAAGGAATTTTAAAAGCTCATTATGTAACACTGGCATATACTGAATAAACTGACACATAACCTGTTCTTCGAATATGTCTACCGATTTAATACATTGGATGAGTGGGACTGCCCAACAGTACATTTTCCTGTGAGCGCTGCATCAACAAGGTCCTGGGAAAGGAGCTCTCAGAGCCACATGGTCTCCAGAGCAAGCTGGTGGTTTATGAGGAGAGCCCGTAGCCATAGTCGGTGCCCAGGCATACACGGCATGGAGTCTACGTGGTCAGAAATCCTGCCTCCTTGCAGACCTGCATCCTTGCTACCCCTCCTCCCTATCACCTCGAACTCTTCAACAATTTCAGCCAACAAGTCAATTCACGAAAATTTTATTGCATATTTCTTTTAGGGGCCAGGCATTGTGATGCGTGTCTCTGGAGGACACAAGAGGTAAATAAGGCAAGTTATTATTTTCAAAGGGTTTCAAATTTATAAGTCAAAGCAGAAGACAATATGAACACTGATGATGATTGTTATCATTATCATATTAGCTGCTTCCATTTGTTGAGTACGTCTTACATGCCAAGCCCTTAAATTATATTATTTTACTTCATCCTCACCCTGGTCTTGTAAGATATGCCATCACCATTTCCCATTACAAAAGAGGAAAAGTTAGCCAAAGTGTCCACGGTCACTCAGCCAAGAGGGAGCAAGCAAGGATTTGAACCCCAGTTTGTTCTGACTCCAAAGCCTCTGCATTTCCCACGTACCACGCATCTATTGGTGTAAGTCACTCTATGCTTCTATGTTAAGTTTTTTTTTTTTAAGATTTTATTTATTTATTTCAGAGAGAGAGAGAGCATGAGAGGGGAGAAGGGCAGAGGGAGAAGCAGACTCCCCGTGGAGCTGGGAGCCCAATGCGGGACTCGATCCTGGGACTCCGGGATCATGACCTGAGCTGAAGGCAGTTGCTTAACCAACTGAGCCACCCAGGCGCCCTCTATGTTAACTTTTTTAAAACACACATACACAAACCAGCATCATTTCCCCCCCACCAGCACCATTAAATACCGCCATTGTAAAGGACTGAGGCAATGCTCAGTGCGACGGAATTTGGGAGGACTGAGTAAGTGCGGAAACCTGATGCTGACGAGCAACCCAGGCTGCTGTCAGGACTGGAGCAGAAACACGGTGAAAGTTTGCTAAGGATGAATGAGAATTTAGGGTCAGCCAAGCAGGCCAGCTAGGATCTCTGGGGAAAATAAGGCAACAGAAGCACACAGCTGTGGGAGACAGGGTGGCCTTTTCAGAATAGAACATTAAGCCAGAATGTTAATTGAAGATGAAAATTTGCCTTAAGCCACAAACGTGAAAACCGTCTTCTCTGGAGTTGGCAGTGGGGATCTGCATTAGAAGAGTTTATAGGGACGCCTGAGTGGCTCAGTTGGTTAAGCGGCTGCCTTCGGCTCAGGTCATGATCCCGGCGTCCTGGGATCGAGTCCCACATCGGGCTCCCCAGGGAGCCTGCTTCTCCCTCTGCCTCTACCTACCACTCTGTCTGCCTGTGCTCTCTCTCTCTCTGACAAATAAAAAAAAAAAGAAGAGTTTATATTCCCGGGTTCACAGTCTACAAGCCTGTGGCAAGTGATTACATTTGCTGCCTTGCTGAGGTGGGAATCAGTAAGCTACTCTATTCACATTGCGTGGGAATGAGTGATTTAGCTAATGACTGAGTCTAACACTCTCCAACATTTTACCTTGGCAGTTTTTTTTTTTTTTTTTTTATTTATCAAGAAGCTTTTGATTCTGATAAAATATGTTTTCTTGGTTAAAAGCAAGGCTTTGGGGAAGGTCAGCGAACACTGGAACTCCTACCTGGGTATGAAATGTATGCTCATGCAAACACACACACGCACACAGGAATCACTTGAATACAAGTCTCAATGGTCATATAATCTAAGAGCAAGCTTACATTCATTCATGCCTCCTCCAACCCCCAAAACTTACTGCCTCGGCTGCTATTACCTGTACAGACTTGTCTATATTATTAATTCTGGGCATTTGCAAAAGTCTTGGGGTGTATCCATCCTGGTATAGGAAACAGACACACATAGGTAAGTTTCCCATTTATGGAGCGGCTTCTGACTGTTCATACATCACCTGATGATTCACTCTTGCTGTCACGACAGGTGCTGTTACACCTGTCTCGGAGATGAGGCAACTGAGGCCCAGAAAGTCTAAATAGCTAATTCCAAGTCACACAGGTGGTCCATCTGAGATCTAAATGAGATATAAAGCCTATGACTTTGCTTCTACATGCTATGCCAGAGAATTTCTTGGATGCAATCAAATCTTGCTTTATTAATTAATGTTTGATGAGTGAGTCATTTTGGAATTCCGTCTGTTTTTGCTTGAGCTTTTACTTTTTCCTCTATGTGTCAAACAAACTACTTTGAAGAATATATAAATAGAACTATATCATTCTTTATAGCAAACAGCTTAGAGGGCTTTATATAAACTAGAACTGAAAAAAACGAGAAAAATGTAGTTGTTTAAGTTACAGATATAGATATCTATCTACTCACACTCATCTATAATATATACAGATATGTACATATACAGATATAAATATATATATGTACCCTTTTATTTTTCTAAGTCCAAGAGGATATTTATATATCCCTATAGTCTATTTTTTTTTCCATTTGAGGACAACTGATCAAGTTTAGTACATTTCATCCCAGGGAATACATTGTTTTAAGTCTGTTAGTGTAATACTAGAAATAGGATTTTTCTGATATTACCCCTTATTTCTCTTTTGACAGCATGGGCTTTTATAAAACACAAATCTCTATCTTGAGAATGTTCACTCCCTATAAATCATAGATTAAAATACCGATTTTCTCTTAATATTCTTTAAATTTTCAGCATAGCATATGGATTCCAGATGACCAGTGATTGAAGATAAAAGAAAAAAGAAGAAATATATTTAGAAAACTAATCCCATATACACAGACCCCCTCATCCATATATTATGCTTTCTTTGGCACCATTTGTAAAGTATCCAAAAAGACTGGCAAATCAGATACAACATGTTTCCCTCTCCAATTAATTTCTTTTTATTTTATTCTTTTTTTTAATGTGCAAAATCCAGCTAGACTAATGAACTTGGGCTTTCACAATGGATAATAATTTGTCAGACACTGTGATTTGGAACTACAAGCCAACACGATTCCTGTTACACACACAACAGTGTTCTTAAATGGTGAGTTAGAGATTACCGAATTTCACACAGTCATGGAATCTTAGTAGCAGATATACTGGGGTTAGGGATGACCTAAGTGAAGAGATGACTTGTTTCTGAAGTTCCTAATGCAAAGTGTACTTGTTATCTCATGGGCTAAAAATGCCCATGGGCTGGGCAACATTCCCAAGATCTACAAAAATAAAGGCATTTAAAAGCATGAGTGTATCTATGAAAACTCGTGATATTTTAGCAGATTAACTATACTTCTGGTTACACTCACTTTCCTACTCTTATATTTCCTTTTTATCACTTTTCTTCCTACTCATAACTTATTTTTATCGGATGATGAATACATCAGATACCTTGGGAAAGAAGCTGAGCATTAATCAATCCTTCAATCAAATAATCATACAAAATATGGGCTCTGCCAATTTAGGGAGATTACTTTTTCTTATTTGTGAATTTTACAGTGTTCTTCTGGAGTGTAATAAAATAAAATAAAACAAAAATAAAATGGTACAATTTGGGTGGTATTGATCATACATCTTATTTTTATTTTTAATGAATTAGAAAGGTATTGCTATGTTCATGTGATATGGAAGTATGTGACATTGTCAATGATAACAGGAGATACTTACATCAATGTTGTTCAGGGTATTGAAGTGCATGAGATCATGCAGCCTTTTGAATGCTTGATTTGGATATTGAAAGTTGAAGGTCGAAAATGGTGATTCAGGGTCATCAAAAATATCAAAATCTGCTATCTCTTTCTCTTCTTTAGTTTCTCTTGGAACACCTAAATATTAAAAGAGTCTCAAATGGTGTGATTTTTGAAAACAGCAAAATATCTCTAAAACCCAAGGAAGAAAACATACAAATAGCTGTAAACATAACATAGAGAGCCCCTACTGGGGTCATGGGATCTGTAGTAAAGGCCGTTATGCTCCCAGCCATATTGCCTGGGTTGGGATATCCAGGTGTTCTTCCTGGGAAACTTCCAATGGCCTGCATGTGCATCTTTCTACCCCATCCTGCAAGAGGGGGGGGCCTGTTTTTCTAGCAGCAGATGTAAATTCTGATAAATAACACTCTGGCCCAGGCAGCAGTCAACCAAAGACTCTAGGAAGTTAGGATATAAATACCCCAGTTACCTTGCCTTTTGTGGTATGAGTAGGAAGGATGATTCTAGAACATAGTTTCTATTCCATTTCCCAGGCTTTCTCAACAGGATCAAATGCACCTCATGGTAGTTGGCTTACTAACACATCTTTTGTTGTCTACCTTCTTTTATCACTTCCCTACATCCTTAGTAACATTCCCTAGGTCCACTCAAATAGTCTGTACTTGAATTCTTTTCCTGGAATCTTCTTCTGGGGGAATCCAAAACAAAACATTATCTAACTGTGTTCATACCACAGGAATCCCCTATGCAGTCTCTCCTTGAGAGTTAATAGAAAATTAGATAGAAAATTCTCTAGGTTTCAAGTATTCTACTGTTCAGTAACTAAAAATGCCCAATTCTTCCTTCTCTCTCCTTTTTTAAAAAAAGATTTTATTTATTTATTTGACAGACAGAAATCACAAGTAGGCAGAGAAGCAGGCAGAGAGAAGGGGGGAGGCAGGCTCCCCGCTGAGCAGAGAGTCCGATGTCAATGCCGAGGCTTGATCCCAGGACCCGGGGATTATGACCCAAGCCGAAGGCAGAGACTTTAACCCACTGAGCCACCTAGGCGCCCCTCTTCTCTTGTTTTGAAGTATGACCTGTAATAACCTCTCTTCTCTGTCTTCCATCACCATCATTTCTTCTCCATCATCCATGTCAAATCTGCCATAACTATCTTTCATATCTTTTCTCTGTCTTCCATCACCTTTCTCTGTCTTCCACCACCATCTGAAGATCCCTTTCTTGTCCATTGTCTTCCACCACCATCTGGAAGATCCCTTTCTTCTCCATCAACCCATGTCAAATCTGCCATAACTATCTTTCATATCTTTCCTGTCATAACTGCACTTTCTGGTTTAAGGATAATATGATTTTTAGACCTTGAATATCCTGCCCATCAATCTCTAGATCTCCTTTTGTAAATCAGTATTTTCCAGGATATAGAAGAATCTATAGACTCTGGATGTAATGAAACAGGACAACTGTGCCTTGAACATGATTCTCTTTTTCTGTGAAATATAACAAAACAATCTGAAATGACTATCTATGTTGTATTGTTGGATTATATTAATCCTGTGGTCACTTAAAGTTCCCAGAATTTTTGCATGGTTTGTTCTGAAATAAGGGCTTCCTTGCAAAGGAAATTTTCAAAGTATTTAATAATCCCTATGACAAGGGTGCCAATTAATCAGAAGTAACATCAGCCCAGGTTTTGAATAAAGCCCTAGAGATTTTTATTGAACCAGTTGTTGAATCAGTTTCTGATTCAGTTTCTGAATCAGGTTCTGAATTATGAAGAACTCAGAGAATCTTGGAGTGAGAAGGAGGGGAAGTACTTGAGGTCTCAGGATAGTAGCTATTCGTCAAGGTAAGGGAAGTATTCAGAATTGTAGTAGCTAGTACAGCAAGTGCCATTATAAACCCACTTAATATCAGTCTTTCTCCTTTACCAGATCTCTACTTTACAGAATATAATTTATTCCCCACGTACCTGGAGCCTTGTACTTTCTGAAGTTGATGTTGGCCAGAACAAAGTGGATGATAGTTGGGCAATCTTTCTCCATATCAGGATTCTTAGGTTTAAAGACATAGCATTCCTTCAGACCTTCTCGATCAAACACTTGAGGATCAATCTTTGGAAAGGGGAGCTTGTTCATTTTGGCCCATTTTTCTGCAAGCAGAAGTTCCTATGGAGGAGAGGTAAAGATGCATTTGGGAATTTTCAGTTTTCATTTATTCATTTGGTCTGGCCATCATTCCATATTCATCAGGTGTTAACTATGTGCTAGCAATGTGCTCCTTGCTAAAATGAATAATGACCCTGTTCTCAAGAAGCTCATTAATCTGAAAAAAAGTCACAAAAGCACTCTATAAACAAACTCGTTATTATGTTAGTTTTTGGCATAGAGCTCACTCCATAGAAGGCATGTGAAAATTTACTGATGAATTGAACTGAATGTAATTATAGTGATGTAATTGTTATAGGAAAAAAAACAACAGTAGGGCTCTGGCTATTTTATAAGCTATGTGAACATTTTTTAACCCTTCAGAGTCAAAGAACGATGAAACAAAATGAGGAACACTCTGGTACTGAATTTTCACCTGTACCTTCTCAACACAACCAATTGAAAGTAGTAAATTTTATGTATACAAATATATATGAGTTACTCTGAATCTGCTTTTTTTTTTTTTTGCTTCTGTTTATGAAAAGAGTTTAACTTCTGGACTCAGAATGTTCTATGTGTAGTGACCAAGAATGGCCCAGACAGGGAAACCAAGAGTCTAGTAAATGGGCGTGGCAGATAATGTGATGGTTTCCACCTATTAGCTTCCTTCCGAGTAAGAGAATTATAGATCTCCACCTAGATGTATCTGAGAGGACACCTAGACAGAATGACAGCAGTTCATCTATAGCTGCTGACATGAAACATGACCAAGAAATATACACATTTGTTGTTGGCCACTGAGATTTGAGGTTTATTTCTACATCAAGGCTGACAAATGTAGTGCGTAAGCTTACACATGCAGTATTAGATTTAAACAAGAAAGCATAAATCAATATGGAGAGGTACCATAAATACAGCTCATTTATATTTATATACAGGTTAAAGGGTAGTAGGAAAAATAAGAAGCAGACTCTCAGTGGTAGAAGGGCAGACTCGGGTGGCGGGGCCTGATTGCCCTAGTTCAAATGCAAGCTGTGGGACCACGGGAATGTTTCCTGATGCCTCCACACTCAACAGCCTCAACTATAAAATGAGTATGATAATAATAATGTATATCTCATGATTGCCATTAGAATAAAATAATGTTCGTACAGTATTTAGAATGGTGCTGGACACCTATCACTTCTATATAGAAGTTTGATAAATAAATGTCAATGAAGAGAGGAAAAGAGGTAGAAGGGGAAGAGCAAGGAAAGAAAAGGAAAAAGAAAGAGAGATGGGTACAGAGAAATTCCCATAGCGACACGGTTTTAGGGAAATGATCATTACAATCTTAAGTTATTTTAACTACTCTTTGTCATCACATCTATTTATTCAGTGATAACCGTTAGCTGCAAATCAAAGCTCCATGCTAAGAGGTGGAGACATCACAGGGAGTGAAACTCTTGTCATTATGGGATTTATAAGCTTGGTGAGTGAGAGATAATAATCAAATAACTCCTTTGCTTAAAACTGTAGTAAATGCTATGAAAAAAGTATTCACCATGAGATTTGCAGTATATGTGGACTATTTCCTCCGAGTACATTAATTCATTCTACAATTATTACTGAACACCTGCTATGTTCTAGGCATAACTTGGCTGTCTTTGAATCCTGGACAATCATAAGTCAATGGGAAAGATAAATAATAGATTTCATTGTACAGTATGATAGAGGCAGAGGATGCGAGGGATGGCTTCATGCCTGGGCTGTGGAGTCTGAAAGGCCCACGTCAAACATGGACACCTTGATTTACTAGCTGGGTGGTCTGAGACACATTGTGTAGCCATCACAAGTCAAAAGGGAAGAAATTATTTTGTGGTGTGTATGTAGTGATATTCCCCTAATGGCACCATGGGAATCATAAGAACCAACCAATCAACCAAACAGGGACCAGGCTGTTCACTATCCCTGAAATAGTACGCTACCAACCCCATTTCACCTACATTCCACCTGTTTCTTATTTCTCAGCAACTCATTTTCTATCACTGCATGTAAAGTTAATACCATTATCTTAAACGAGATAATGTATTTTTAAAAACTCAGTAATTTATATTTAACAATATTATTTATATTTTAAATATTTATATTTAAACAGAACCTTAAATTTATAGAAAAATATACATTGAACTTTCACTGTTCTTGATGCTTCTGGAATGTTGTGAATTTTACGTTGATCAACTGTCAGTTCCATTTACAATAAAAATCTGGGAGAACAAGGGATTTAATGTATATTAAAGCAGTTGTTGCATAACTAGTAGGAAAATATATTTTACTAAAAATAATATATTTTATTATATAATATTGTATTGTATTTATATATAGTCTAATTTGAAATTTGAGGAAATTTAAGGAAACTTTTATCACTAGCTCCTTTTTTACTTCCTGTTCAGTTGAATTATTCAGCTTATTTCTTGTCTGGTATTTTCACAATTTTTCAATCAAGATTATTCAACAACAAAATAAAACCAAAAGTTCATACTGTGGATCACTTGCGTGAGAACGAGGCAAAAAAAGAGCTTTCTAGTGTTTACAAACATGACTCAGGATGACTAACCATGTGTGGATGTGTGGGGAAAGAGGAAAAGGGAACTTCATGAGGTAAAAGACCAAGCTATTTTTAGATAGATATTTCATGCTGGAATCAGGAAGCGATAGAAACTTTCCCTTTCCTGATATGATCCTTCTGTGGAAAAGGTTAAAAACTGATGACTGTAGAGACAGTGATTACCAGATGGAAAAACTACCTCCTTCCTAATGTCTCATTTCTATTTGTAAAGACTGAGAAACCCAGACTATGACTAGAGCAGATGAGTTTGAAAGGGGTATTTTGGAAGAATGCCATGAGCAAGAACACGGCTGCTTTGTAAGTGATGGAGATATGCCCATCGTAAGCGTCCGTTTTGGTTGCTGGACACCTCAGATACTTCAGACTTCCATAAACTAATTCACAGTAAATTTATATAGTACTAAAATGATTTTCTGTGGAGATAAAAATTTGATAGCACCCTTCAAAGTGATGATTTATAAGATGTACTCATTTTTGAGTACTAAGACACTGTGAAGGATAAGAAAAGCAGTCTAAATGACACAGAAATATATTCAAACTATAGTGTGAGTGGCATATATATGCCATTTTATTTATTTTTATATATGGATAAATATATATTTATATGTATTTTTAAAATATATAAATATTTATATTATATATATTTATATATAATAAGTTAGATTTTCTCAAGAGGAAATGAGCTTTTTCTCTGCACACACCTAGGGTATGTACTTTCTATGATGTTTCTCAATATTTACAGTCTGTTTTTGGATTGGGAAGAGGTATAAGTATAAATATGCATGTGAATATGTAAATAAATCGAATCTTAAGAAAATGAAACAAGTAATAGAAGATACAATGGACAGAAACTACAATTTAAAATTCAGTATTTTGTGGGTATGGTCATCATCACTTCAAATAAAAAGCATGCTGGTATTAGGATCTAAGAACTTTATAGCGCAACAGGCGTGAAAATAATTTTGCATATTAAATAATAATAATGGAATTTACATAGCACCTTATAGTTCCTGTTACTTCTTCACTAAGATGTTACCATACCTTCGCAAAAGTATGTAGAGAACGTAATCTTGGGTGTATCTACTCATCACAAGGCATCTTATCCTTAATGTCCAATAAGGTGTAGTGGTTTCAGTGGGGGCCCTCCAAAAGAGAAGTCCATGTTCTTACCCCCCTACCCAGCCCCAGGACATATGAATTTGACCTTATTTGAAAGAGGGATTTTTGCAAATGTAATTAAGCTGAGGGTCTGAGGATGAGATCATCATGGGTAATCTGAGTGGGCCATAAATCCGGTGACAAAGATCCTCATAAGAAGACACACATAGAGGAGAGGCCATATGGAGCAGTGTCCAGGCTGACACTGGAGTTATGTAGCCATAAGCCAAGGAAAGTCATGGAAAGCCAAGGATCTGCCAGACGATGGAAAAGGCAAGGACAAATTCTCCTGCAGAGCCTTTACAGGGAGGGTGGCCCAGAGGAAACCTTGATTTCAATTTCTGGCCTCCAGAACTGTGAGAGAATACATTCTGTTGTTTTAAGTGCCCCTGTTTGTGGTAATTTGTGATGGCAGCCCTCAGAAACTAATATTTGAGGTAAATCTGTAAATGCTACATTGAGTAAAGAGGCAGTTCCCTTTATCAGCCATGGTGGATCAATGCCCGGAAAGCTAACACTTGGACCTTTCCGCCATGATGGGGCAGCGACCCAAAACACAAGTCAGAAGTAAACCATATTGCGGAGGCTCTAACACAAGGATTATGCCATAATGTTAACAAATCAATCGGGTTTGTGTGGGAAAATACAATTCTTTTTCTGTTTTGTGTGTGTGTGTGTGTGCGTGTGAGAGAGAGAGAGAGAGAGAGAGAGAGAGAGAGAGAGAGTTCGATGGAATTTTGGCCTTAAGTAAAAAACAGAAAGATGAAGTCAATTTAGGTACATTACTTCCATCATTTGTGAAGACTAGCTCATCTCCAATTTTTCCTTCCTTTCCTCCTCCTCTTTGCCTTCCCTCATTGCCTCCTTCTCTTCTTTTCTCCTTCCTTCTTTCATTTTTTAAGAAAATGAACCCTTTGTTTTGCTCATTAAGCATTTAAAAGAGCACTGAAAAACTGAGTTAGATTTGTGTTCAATACATGGAAACCTAATATAAAATAACATTACTTATGGCATAATAACTCTAATCTAGTACTCTCCATAAAATTTAGTAAAGCCTCCCCCCCCCCCTCCGCCAAAAAAAAGAAAAAGAAAAAAAGAAACTAATGGTAAACTCTGAAAATTCCTATACTCCTTGCTGGTTCCTCACCAGAGCCAAAGCTTTCTTAAAAATGTTTTTTTTTTTTTTTTTCTAAAATCACAGTCTGTTTCTTCTGCAGACTTGAATAGGAAGACCCTGCTTATTTTCATGACCAACATTAAGGATAAATGCTATTAGAATTCTCTTCGGATGGACCCTAATGGTGAAATAAATTTGCGTGGCATATATCTAAGCTATCAAAGGGTTAACAAAAAGAAACTTGACAAAATGAAACATAGTGCTGCTCTTCTTAAATCGGTTACTAAGAATATTATTTAGAATCGTGAGGCTCATTATAGCCAGATGTGCTCACAAATCTAAAAAAACCCAAAAAACAAACAAACAAAAAAACCCCTCCAGTATTACTGATAGTGACGTCATCAGTTTCCAAGGCCAGTTACAACAGATATATTAAAAACTGTGGTTGCGGGATGCCTGGGTGGCTCAGTTGGTTGGGCGGCTGCCTTCAGCTCAGGTCATGATCCCAGCGTCTTGGGATCGAGTCCCACATCGGGCTCCTTGCTGGGCGGGGAGCTTGCTTCTCCCTCTGCCTCTGTCTGCCTGTGCTTTCTCTCTCTAACAAATAAATAAAATCTTAAAAAAAAACAAAACAAAAACTGTGGTTGCTGCTATCAAAAGCCATGATATCTATCATTCATATCTCCCTGACAAAATCTGAGACTTAATATTCTTATGAAATGCTTATATCAGTAATTGTGAAATAAAGCTTATGGTTTTAATTTTTGGTCCAGCATATTTGCTCTGCTCTTTTTAATACAAATGGCATTCGTATTTCAGTCTCAAAACCAGAAAATTATTCACTATTTAATCAACTTAATAAAATCCTGTTATTACACTGGAGCTTCTCCCCTCCTCTCAAAAACCTTCCTGTAGATTCCTCATCAACTTGTAAACATTTTATATAAAATAAGTATCCTAAAAACAATAAAAAATAAAATAAGTGTCCTACTTCAGCATTAATAATGTAGTGTCCTTATCTACTTAAAATTTATATTTGGGGGGCACTGGGCAGCTCAGTCAGTTAAGTGTCCAACTCTTGATTTCAGCTCAGGTCATAATCTCAGGGCTGTGAGATTGAGCCCCACGTCAGGTCTGTGCTGGGTGTGGAACCTGCTTGAAAATCTCTCTCTCTCTTTCCCTTTCCCTCTGCCCCTCACCCCTTCCTCTCTCTAAAAAAAAATTATATTTGGGTAATCTTTTAGATCCATAGAGAAATACATATTTTATAATGACAATCATAACACTCATTGGTTAAAAAAATCATTTTCAATATTCCAAATGAGCCTGGAAAATTCATTTGTCCACTTTGAACCTTCTGAGGCTCATTTGGGGGGGGGAAGTAATAAATAATATATTGCGATTTCCCTTCCATCAAGTCTCTGAAAATACAATTCACTATGCCAGAGTGATGGGTTTTATGTGATACTAAACCAGTAATAAAAGGAAATATAGACATATGGGGGAGAAGGGTGAGATGAAAGGAACTGACTAAATACTTCTAAAGCACATCTATGAGACTGCACAGCCGGAAATGTCTACAGAATTTGTAACTCTATATATATGGAGTGACTGCAGACTCTAAGATGGTAAAAACATAATAGAGTTATAGTGATTAAAATACAGTGTGGGATTGAGAAAAGAATGTCAGATTGTCAGATGAACCAATGGAATACAACAGATTAAACACAACACAGATCTGGGCATTCTACACTAATAACATAGTAATGTGATAAAGGAAGCATCACAAATAATGTTTAAAAAGTCTTTGAGGGGGGCGCCTAGGTGGCTCAGTGGGTTAAGCCTCTGCCTTGGGTTCAGGTCACGATCTCAGGGTCCTGGGATCAAGCCCCACACCAGGCTCTCTGCTCAGTGGGGAGCCTGCTTCCCTCTCTCTCTCTGCCTGCCTTTCTGCCTCCTTGTGATCTCTGTCTGTCAAATAAATAAATAAATAAATCCTTAAAAAAAAGTCTTTGAGGGATTGTATTATTATACACCTAATATATTGAAAAGTATTGAGTTAGAATATTTTAAAATATCATAAAAAGAAAAAGATCAATCTGTATGGGACTGATCTTGTTAAATAGGAATTTCAAGAGTAAAACCAGTGAAAGAAGTGACTACATAAATACTGAAAATGTTAAAATCATCAGAATATTTTAACCTTTTAAAAAATAATTTATTTATTTGAGAGAGAGTACGTGCACAAGTCAAAGGGTGGGAGCAGAAGGAGAGGGAGAAGCAGGCTCCCCGCTTTGACACGGGGCTTGATCACAGGACCCTGGAATCACGATCTGAGCCAAAGGCAGACAGATGCTGAACTGACTGAGCCACCCACGCGCCCCAACCTAAGCAATTAATAAAAAGCGTGCAACTGCGGGGTCATAGGGTAGCTATTTTTAATTTCTTAAGGAATCTCTACACTGTTTACCAAAGTGGCTGCACCAACTTGCATTCCCACCAACAGTGTAAGAGGGTTCCCCTCTCTCCACATCCTCTCCAACATATGTTGTTTACTGTCTTGTTAATTTTGGCCATTCTAACTGGTGTAAGGTGGTATCTCAATGTGGTTTTGACGTGAATCTCCCTGATGGCTAATGATTATGAACTTTTTTCATGTGTCTGTTAGCCATTTGTATGTCTTCTTTGGAGAAATGTTTGTATCAACATGGACTGGAGGAGATTACGCTGAGTGAAATAAGTCAAGCAGAGAAAGTCAATTAACATATGGTTTCACTTACTTGTAGAGCATAAGGAATAACATGGAGGACATTAGGAGAAGAAAAGGAAAAGTGAATTGGGGGAAATCAGAGGGGGAGACAAGCACAAGAGACTGTGGACTCTGAGAAACAAACTGAGGGTTTTGGAGAGGAGGGAGGTGAGGGAATGGGTCAGTCTGGTGGTGGGTATTAAGAAGGGTACGTATTGCATGGAGCACTGTGTGTGGTACATAAACAATGAATCTTGGAACACTGAAAAAATCAAATAAAATTTTTAAAAAGTGTGATTAAAATTCACGTGCAAGGATAATCACTAGAAAGGACAAGAGAGCAATAATCTGAAAGTTGAAAACAGAACATTGTGAAAAAATTCTTCCATATTCACATATAGAGATACCACGCTATGTTTATAATTATGTTTAAAAAATATTTAATGGGGTTCCTGGGTGGCTCAGTTGTTGGGCATCTGCCTTTGGCCTGGGTCATGATCCTGGGGTCCTGGGATCGAGCCCCACATAGGGCTCCCTCCTCAGTGGGAAGCCTGCTTCTCCCTCTGCCCCTCCCCCTGCTTGTGTTCCCTCTCTCGCTGTGTCGTTCTCTGTCAAATAAATAAATAAATAAATAAATAAATAAAATCTTTAAAAAAATATTTAACAACATAGGAAAATGCTCACAATATAATTTTAAGAAGAAAGAAGCAGAATGCAAAGGAATATGATCCTACACACACACACATACACACAGAAGAAAGACTAAAGGAAAAAGATAAAATAGCAGCTATTGTTTATGAATAACAGAAATGATATATATTCCAAATTTCCAAATTTTTTACAATAATTATATATTCTTTTTAATTAGAAATAACCAATCAAAGTCCATTTAAAAAACAACAAAGTACAATGGTTCTTTTTAGAGGTACAAAGTGATATCCTCAAACATTTCCAATATTAACTCATGAGGTAGTAGAGCTGTGATTCATGTATAGAATGATGGCTTTGACATTTTACACTCCCATTGGTGAAATGAATAATACAGTGTCTTCCACCTCTAGAACTAGCTTCTAAGCTATCACCTTAGAGTCATCCGTTGGAACTTACCTCCCCACTGCTGCTCATGGGTCATCAAATCCAGCTCTTGGCTTTCTTAGTTGCCTGTCCTGTATAGTACTTCATTATTCTATGTCTGGATTATAATAAATCCCTCTTTTAAAAAAATTTTTTAAAAATTTTTCTTAAAATGCAGGATTTGAGCTCATGACCCAGAAATCAGAATCCGAGTTGAGATCAAGATTTGGATGCTTAACTGACTGAGTCACCCAGGCACCCTGTAGTAAATCCCTCTTAATTTTAATCTTTTGCTCTCCATTCTCCAATTCGTCCTACTTTCCACTGTGGGATTAATCATGCTATTAATTCCAATTTCATGAAGTTGTTTGTCAGCTGCAAACTCTTCACTGGTTCTCTATTTCCCATCATCCAGCCCTAAAGCCCTCCTAATGGGAGCTTAATATTTATCACTTCTAATCAGATCACTCCATCTCCTCAGATGTGGTCACGACCATCCCTGTGCCATTTTTGTCCTGTTCTATTTATTTCCCTGCTCATCTATTCCCAGACATACTGATCTATTCTTATATGGATCTCCCATAACACACATGCTTATATAAAACCAAGTAACTATTTAACAGTAAGTTGTTCATTTTCCTTCCAAGTGACTCTTGTGTATAAATCTTTCCCCCAAGAGAGCTAAAATGTTCTGGTGATCAAGAACCATGGTTTATCATTAACTGCTGCACAGAGCACACAGCACAGAAAAAAAATACATGTACAGTGTGTTCAAAGGAGGCAGTCTGTAAAGGGGAAAGATTGTTAGATTGTCCTTCTGGAACCTTGAAGTCTGGTCCAGCTTGCCCACTTCTTAACTAGCACTTTCCTAGATAGATCCTGGGCTATGTCCTGTTCACCCATTATCTTATTTAATTTGGTGATATGATGAGATTTCTCATCTCACCAACCCTTGTTTTCTTGTTAGAAGACCAATAACTGCCTAAAAAAATATCACACATGAAAGTATTTTTTAAAAATGAGACTGTATATATTAAAGAGCTGTTATGATAGCTACTATTAGTCTTGAGAGCAGATTCATCATAGTATAATGGGAAGAAAAGCAGATGTCAGAGGACCTGGGTTATCACTGACTTCCTGGTTGACCTGGGTTATCACTGGCCCTTCCTGGTTGACCTGGGTTATCACTGACTTCCTGGATGACCAGGTTATCACTGACTCTTTCTGGCTGACCTGGGTTATCACTGACTTTTCCTGGTTGGGAGATAATAACTCCATCACTCTCACAGAATTTCATTCATTCACTCACAAAAAAATGACCTATTCACACTTTGGCCAGCACTTATAATACAATTAGAACCAAATGATTAAAACAAAACATACATTCCGAATAGTGTTCTAGTTCCCAAGGAGTTCACTATATATATATATATATAATATCTGTGTATTATATATAACAAATACAGATACACCGTGAAAATTGCCATATTTAGAAGAATCTACTAAGTCCTTCGTACTGAAACTCTATCTGCAAAAGTCAAGAAAGATAACATTTGAGATGTGTCTAAAGAAAGTTTGAGGTTTCCAGGTGGAGGGAACAGTAACATTCATGGTCTCACTTGAGAGAGGCCACAGTGCTGCTAAGGAATGTATGTTGCCTGTTCAGAATTTTTTCTCATTTCTTCAGAGGCAGACTTTTATTCTCCCCAGGATCCTGGCTCCACCATCTCCATCCTCTCCTTCTCAAAAAATAACAATGAATTCTAGTTTCTACAAGAGTGAGAAAGTCATCACATGAGTACTTTCTTAACCTCCCCTCTCCATGCCTAACAGTGACCTTCCATCACAACCATCATCTTCCTCTTCCCCTCTTGCCCCAATATCATCATTTCTATATTACTCTCCACCTGTATTTTTGTATCTCCTTTGCACTCCTCACCCATGTAGCCTTCCGAGGGCTGTGACCCTATGATACATACCATCTTTCCATTTTCCAACATCTTCATTAAGGACTCTCAGCCATTAGCATTTAATCACATTCAAGTCTCTTCCATGAACAACCCACCTCTCCATATACACAGTTTTCCTCTTCCCCACCTCTTGCATGTACAGCACATCTCCTTCTTCCCTGAACAGTCTACAGGATTATCTCCATTTTCTTATCTTCTACCCTCTTTCAAGTCATTGCAGTACCATTTCCGCCCTCCCAATGTTATTGATAGAGAGAGAGAGAGAGAGAGAGCGCGAGCGAGCACAGGTAGACAGAGGCAGAGGGAGAAGCAGGCTCCCTGCCAAGCAAGGAGCCTGATGTGGGACTCGATCCCAGGACGCTGGGATCATGACCTGAGCCGAAGGCAGCTGCTTAACCAACTGAGCCACCCAGGCGTCCCCCAATGTTATTGAAACTGCCTTTGTCCAGTTCACTTGTTAAATATCTTTAACTGATCCTCACAACACTGAACACCTCCTTGATTTTCATTATTTTCCCCTGATAATTGATGTTGAATTTTCAAAATAGTATTTTATGTCCTCTTCTCTAAGTACAACTCCCTGTGCATGGTTTTAATTATCTTTTATGTGCTAACATCCAAATCTCAGCCTAATTTCCTTGAACTTCAGATAGGTTGCACAATTCTTGTTCTGCTTAAGACTGTGAACTTTAATGTGGGCCATGGGAAATCATTTACAAGTTTTCTCTTTTTCTTTTTTTCCTCCTTTTCTTTTTACAAGTTTAAGAAGGGAAGTGATTGAATCACATGTGTTTTTAAAAAATGATTCATAGTAATGTAGAAAATTAGGCTCAAGGGATAAGAAATTGGAGGAAAGAGGACTAAGGTATCTATAAGGCATTCAAAAGAACATATTAGATAATGGAATGCTATATAAATTCTTCTTACCTTGAATGGAGGACTAGAGTCACTTGGTCGTGCAGAAAAGTCGAAAGAGATAATAAGATCAACTCCCCTCTGAGGTCTCAGGATCAAGGGGTATGGCAGGTTAAACGTGAGGCCACTGTCCACGACATGAATCTTTTTACTTTTGACATCCAGAGGCTCATATATTTGCTCAAATTCATCAGGATCTTTAAAAAGGAAAGAAACAAAAGAATGAATTTAGTGACCATTTAACATCATTTAGAGCATAAAAATATTCTTAGTGTCAATTTGTGAACACAATTTCAGATGGCTAGGCCCTCAGGGGAGTCAGACAGAACTGGGCATGCATCCTTCCTGCTTCAGCAACTGTAAATGAATTATTGTCTATAACTCAGAGTTTCCACTTTCAAGATAAAGATCAAATAAGGGTGCTGTGAGGATGAAGTGGGACAATGCATGGAAAGTACTTACTCAGGCCCCAGCATTAACTCTAAGCTGTGATCATGATTCCTTTGACAGTATTACCTTACTTTACCTAGATCTTCTCTGGCTTAAAAACATTCCTCAGATATGATCTTGTTTTAAGTCATAACAGACATGTGAGGTAGATGGTATCTATAAAGGAAGGATGAAATAAATTTATCTCTATGGTGACAGAACAGGGGAGTGGAGAAGTCTGAATGGATCCCTCACTGCATCTCCCAGGGTGACAGGAGTCCAAGAAAATAATCCAGTCAACACATTCAGCAGACATGTATTTTCTGCTATGATTTGGGCTCTATTCTAGAAGCCGAACAAGATGCAAACTCCACTCTAACAGAGAACATGACTAATAAATCAGTAAACAAATAGCTAGTTAAGACAGTATTAAATACATTACAGAAAATGACAGAGGGTCACATAACAAGGAGTAACTTCAGTTGGATAATCAGTAGAGACCTCTTTGAGAAGAAGACCTTGACCTGAGACCATAAGATTGTAATACAGAACTGGCCAATCAAAAGGGGGGTATTTTTTTCCAAGAAGGGGAAAGAGCCAGAGCAAAGGCCCTGAGGCAGAATCAGACTTGATATGTCTGAGGAACAGCAAGAAGCCCAGTGTGTCTATAGTATTGGAGGAGAGTAGAATAAGGTGACAAAGGGATCTGAAAGAAAGCAGGGTCTGGAAGTCATTTGTTTTAATAGAAAATGGTAGCATGCTTCTCTTCACGTTTATGTGTGGTGCTCCTCATTCACTTTCCAGGAAAGACATGCGACCAGAATTGGAACTGATTGAGCTGAATGAAATGACATGCAATCCTCACACATGCTCCGTTAAGAAGAAGGCTGGGAAGTTCAAGAACAGAGTGAAGATGTTCATACTAGACATGCATTATGATCTCTGAGAAAGCTAGTCACTTCCATTTGGTAAGCCTTTTCACAGAGGCAGTAGTAAAAATTAGAGGGTAAGACTGAACTGTATTTATAAAATTCCCTATACAAGGTAGTTAATACCTATTTTCCAGGAATATGGTCAGCACATGGTGGGAACCTACTGTGTGTTAGTTTCCTCCATAAATTTCTAAATAAGAAATTTAGAAATCTTATTTAGATTTCTAAATCTAAATAACTCAGAGTTTAGTGTTAACAGTTTTTAGGTTCAAGTTTCCGTGATGGATAGAAATTTAGACTCTGGGCTGGTAGCAAGAGTCTAACTATAATTCTCTAATAGTGAATTTTATTATGTTTAAGAGCAAGGGATCCCAAAGAAAGGCAAATCTTTAAATTCTTCCTATCCCATTAAACCCATAATCCTTCTCATCATTAAAATATGGAATACACCAATGAAACAATTAGGCTTGATGTTTATTCAGTGTGAATCAAAACAGTTCTAAATTCAATCTAGGCTTAGTTACTTAAGAAAATGTTATTATCCTTTAAGTTTTACAGTTAACAGGGAAGCTTGTGTTTTTTTTTTCTCTTCTGTTTATTAAAATTTCTCATCCCTAGAATACTGAATAACAAGTGAATGCTATAAACATATACTAGTGTGTTTAAGAATGAAGAGGGAAAAAGTTTACAGCTGAGGTGATTTGTACTGCCCAGAACTGGTAAATGAGAAGAGGTGTGAATGAGTGGTCTTAAAAAAACAAATATGCTAAAAAAAATTAAAAAAAAAAAAAAATAAGTATGGTGGGAGTGATTTAGACAAGAATAAGGTCATACATTTGAATGTATGACTGAATGAAAATATAGGCCAAGTTAAAAAAAAAAAGTCTTGCTATATCTGAGGTGAATGTGTAGGCCAACAAGGAGAGAAAAGAGAAATTATTCGGTAAATAATTATCTCCAGGTTAATTCTCCTTTCTTAAGTATGCGTGGACTGTAATGAGAAAGTACTTTGCTACCAGCCAAGAGTCTAAATTTCTATCTGTCACAGAAACTTGGACCTAAGAACTGTAACACTGGAAAAAAAAATATGTATTCTTAGGCATGATTTTAGTATTTACTCCTCTGAAATGTTTATTGTTTAAAAATTACAGGGGGCACCTGGGTGGCTCAGTGGGTTAAAGCCTCTGCCTTCGGCTCAGGTCATGATCCCAGGGTCCTGGGATCGAGCCCCACATCGGGCTCTCTGCTCGCAGGGAGCCTGTTTCCCCCCTTCTCTCTGCCTGCCTCTCTGCCTACTTGTAATCTCTCTCTGTCAAATAAATAAATAAAATATTTAAAAAAAATTACATATGTAGGGGAGCCTGGGTGACTCAATGGGTTAAAGCCTCTGCCTTCAGCTCGGGTCATGATTCCAGGGTCCTGGGATCGAGCCCTGCATCAGGCTCTCTCCTTGGCAGGGAGCCTGCTCTTCCCCCTCTCTCTGCTTGCCTCTCTGACTACTTGTGATCTCTGTCTGTCAAATAAATAAAATCTTTTAAAAAAAAATTTACATATGTAAAAAAATTTTAAAAATACAAGATTACATACATAAACTTTTTAAAGGTGAACAATTGTGGGTCTTTGTCTTTTATTAGTTTTTAAATATTTGACTAAGAAGCTGGATTTGATCACTTGGGTACTTTTATTTCTCCTAAAAGCAGCTTTATTTATTTTGAGTGTCTCTCATGTATTAGAAATTTCATATATGAGATTTAGTATCCTTCTAAGACTCTTACAAAAGAGGTATGATTAGTGTCATCTGAAGGATAAGGAAGCTAAGACCCAAGAAGTCCAGTTTTGCACAGTGAGAGTCAGGATTCCAAGCCAGGC
This sequence comes from Taxidea taxus jeffersonii, assembly GCA_003697995.1. Classification (NCBI taxonomy): domain Eukaryota; kingdom Metazoa; phylum Chordata; class Mammalia; order Carnivora; family Mustelidae; genus Taxidea; species Taxidea taxus. Next base: position 427,539 of record ML105747.1, on the reverse strand, counting down.
CCAGGTCTAAACTGTCACACGGTTATTTCAGCAACTGCTGGGGCCATAGAACTGAAAGGTTTAAAATAGTTAACTTAAGAAGCAGTGATTACAGTGTAGAGAAGCTAACTACACATGCAGCTGTCAATCATCCAAACCACATTAATATGGGTCTTTAATCACAAGTAAACACAAATGTATTAAAAACACATTAGTGGCAATATTTTCTTTTTTGCAATGCAGTGATTTTCCCTAATATAATAAAGTATAATGACAGTTCACAAATATTTTTCTTTGGCTTCCTACAGTGAGTGCTTTTTTTGGATTTTAGCTAAAAGATTTGCCAAAATAGACCATTTCTCTCATATTCTGTTTGCTATGCTCCTTCTTGTCATGAAACTGGTTGTCTCCTTTTCTCCTCTTTTATACCCAAGATAACATCTAAGAGACAAATCATGTCATTGCCAATACCCAGCTCTGGTGCGTAGCTAAACGCCATAGTTCCACCCTTCTAAATAAACTGACAGGAAGTAGTGTTTCTTCACTGTGTTGCAAGCAGTTTTGCAAGATATTAACAGATGTTCTATACACAAAATAAGAGTGTCATGATCAAATAGGTTTGAGAAGTAGACAATCAACAGCTTAAAGTAATGCACAGTTATATTGTGTTTCCTAGTCTCACTATGCCTTGGGCTAACCACTCTTTCTAATGTAGATGCTACTTTTTAAAAAAATGCTGTTTTAATCTTCACAGGAAGTCTATAAGATAGGTACCACCATTATTTCTATTTTGTAAGTAAACTTGGAGTAAATAGCGAGGACGGTTGTAACCTCTCTGTCCTATGGTTCCAGGTTCCATCCGGACCAAGGGTGTTGGTTTTTAGTTTGGCTCGATTTTTCTATCTTTGTTAACTGAGGTTTATGTTAAGTAACTGCTCAAGACTATCCGGCTAATAAATGTCCCTGCCAGGATTCAAATGTATGCCAGGCTGCTTTTCAAGTACTATCTTGAGGCACCGTGAGCAGGGCTGCTTAAATTCATTAGAGTATCCCACTGCATTGTGAAGAAGGGGATGGAGTTAGTTCTTCCAAATTTATTTGAACTTGACCCTGTATGACATCTACTAGAATGTCTGAGAGAGTTTGATAAAGCCCACTATGGGACTATCCTCCCACATACATGGTTTCTAAACCTGTAAATGAATTTATCAGGTTCTTTGATAGGTACGGAAACAGGCTGTGTTTTATAATTATGTACCATTTCCTTAAAAGCATTCAGCTGTGGATATTTGCAATGGTCATTTTAAAAAAAATTGTATTTATTTATTTGAGAGAGAGAGAGAGAGAGAGCACGAGCAGAGGGAGCAGGAGAGGGAGAACAGACTCCCCACTGAGCAGGGAACCCAACACGGGGCTCAATCCTGGGACCCTGGGATCATGACAGCCAGAGGCAGGGGCTTAACTAACTGAGCCACCCAGGTGCCCCTGCAATGGTCATTTTATAAATACCTCACACAGATTCAATTTATAATGTACAAAAGTGCTTGGATGCTTGTGTATTTGAACTCTGGCCTAAATTAACGCATTCCTCGATTTTTTATTCCAGATGGTATGTGTCACAGTAAGTAACACAAACACAAAGTAAACAGGAAAGAAGCCACATAAATAATGGACAGCTTCTCTGAAATTAGTTTCTAAAGGTATACAATGATTCTGAAGTAAACAAATGAGAGGAATTCCCTCATCTTATTATTTCTCTTATTTTCAAAAGATTGTCTACAAGGTGAAGAAATAGACACAAAAATGGCACCACTTTTTTTCTCATCTTAGGTTGAGAGATTGTTTTAAATTCTAAGATACTCAAATTTTAATCTGTACAACCAAAATCATCATAGGGTAAACTAAAATGTAAGATTTTCCTAATATAATGTCTGGATAATATTAAAAATCTCTATTTCTTTATTGTGTGGTGGGAGTACAAAAATGAGTGAAATAACCTTAATGTTCTAATTGAATTATGGTATTTTTAACTGTATAATAAGTAGAGTTTTTAAAAAACAATTATTTATTTATTTGAGAAAGAGAAAGAGAGAGAGAGTATGAGTGGGGGGAGGGCAGAAGGAGAGGCAGAGAAGCAGACTCTCTGCTGATTGCAGAACCTGATGCCGGGCTCGACCCCATAACCTTGAGATCATGACCTGGCTCACCTGGGTGCCCCTATATAATAAACAGGAGTTTTAATGAAGACTTTATGAACCAGATGATTACATTTTATGATAAATCCTTTAACTTTTAGCTCCACACACATGGTTAGTCTAAAACTTAGAAATGATCAGGAGAGAGATAGGGTCTACCTTCATGAGGACCTGCCTGAGAGAGCACTAATCGATTTAGTAAATACAGTCTAAGATACAGTCATTTCAAACAATGTTAGTATGTAAATTATAAATCTAAATGAACTCATCATTGACCTGACTAGACTCTTGATTAGCATCTCTATGTCATACACATTTTTTCCCCAACTGAATAAATAGAGTGAGTGAAATGGAATTTTTAGGAGATACAGCATTAAGAAATAAAATTTTATTTTATTTTTAATTGAAAACAATTTTTGGTTAACACATTCCAAAATAGGTCAATGAAAGTACAAACATTCTTTCAATGTAATATCGTATTTTGAGATGATTAAATTTTCTACTTATGAGAACTGTCCATGAGGCTTCTTTCAAAGGGTACCCAATAAAGAAAGGAATCAGACCAGGTGACATGGAACTATATTCTCCAACATCATAGAGGAGAAGTGAGGAACGTGTCTTCACTGATCCATAGTTCCATCAGAACCGGGCTTGCTGGGTGTCAGTTTTACTCTACGCTTCCATTAATCCTAACTAAAATATATAAATCCTTCCATGAATCAAAACTTCAAGGACAGGTCAAAAACTGATTTCAATTTTTATGAGAGCTAGAATTACATGCGTACTGTGGACGACTGGATCCTTCATACCAAACTCATGGCAAGTTCTCTGTAAATACTCTGTGAATGTATGAACAGACGAAAGAAGGAAGATGAAAATGGAGTACACTTTGAAAATAGGTGCAAATAATCAAAAGACACTTCTTAAGGTTGCCAAATTTATCTACTACAAATACAAGATGCTATTAAATTGAAATTTCAGACACATAACAAATAATGGTTTAGTATAAGTAGGTCGCAAATGTTGCAAGGGCCACACTTAGACTACATATACACACATATATATGGTTTGGAATTCAAAGTTAAGTAGGCCTGCTGTATTTGATCTAGCAACCTGAACACCTCTCAGTCTACATAAAATATTGCAAAACCACCAGGGAGTTGTTAAAATGAGGAGTGCAAGATGCAAGGTGTGCAAACCACAGGAGCTATTCTGGGTAATTCTATCAAAGACCTAACATAAAACAGATGTAATATAGTACACAGAAAGGAAACTTCCATTTGACATCAGCAAAACAATGACTAACAAAAACGGGGCTGTGGGGAAGGGAGCCTAGAAGAAAGGAAGAGCCTCTGAGCAACACTGAGGTCTGTGACCCCATTCTAGCTCAGTGGAGAACTGTAGGCAATGAGAATGACTCCCTTTGATCTCTCTTTTCTTTAGAGTAAAATGACTATAAAGATTCTTGCTAGTTCTAAATGACCTCTGAGACGATTTTTTTAATGGCCGTCATCATTCATCCACAAAGCTTAAGTTTCTAAGGAAGACACATTTAATGGGTATCATAACGGCAATAAGCATAATCATGAGCCATAAGGCAAATGAGGTCACTGATGAATGGGCAAGGGTTTTGTTTTTTTGAAAAATTTGGATGAATTTTAAAATAGATATTGACTCTATCACGCATAGACTTTTACCATTGTTAATATGAAAGGGTGTAGATTGCAGGTATATAATCATACCATACCTTACATGCTAGGCTTTGATGCCATAAACATCATGCAAAGTGTAGTGAGTTTCTATTCCTCTTGTTTAAAGAAGAGGGGAAACCTTTGCTTTTTGCAATGTCCCTTAAGCTCAAGCAACAAATGGAAACAGCACTACTAGAAACACCACCAAACCTAAAGCCATGTCCTAATTTTCTCAAGTATTTTATAGGCATGATGCTTAACCAACGAGCAGAAGAAAGGGTTTTGGAAAAATCCCACTTAACGTTTCCAAAGCATCCTGTTGATAACCTTAAGCAGAAATGACTGAGAACCAACATCTGGGCAGTGAACAGAAAAATGTTAGTTTGATGAAGTAGGAAGATTTTAGATGACAGGATCATTATAAGAAAGATTATTATGTATTGATTCATCACAAAGGCAAATAAAACTTTTAATTTGGAACATGCATGGAACTGAAGAATAAAGGGAATTATTCCTTGGAATCTGACAAAGTAACAAACACAGCAGTGAGTGAGTTCTTACCAGCTGGCCTTAAGAAAGTTACCTAACATTTCTGAGAAATAGAGGGACAGGCCCAGGAGCTTCACAGACACTGAGGCTGGTCAAGTAAACTCCACTCGGAACCTTGTGCTGCAGGCACTCCCCTGCTGTGGCACACAGTTGGGCTAAGGACCACATGAACCAGAATCCCATACGTGCCAGTTCTGCTGAGACCTGCCCTTGGCCAAGGAAAAACACCCACAGGAGATTCAAAGGAGGAAATGAGACAGAGGCTACATTTCTGCCATTTCCACTGCCAAGCACGGTTGTGGGGGCGTTTGTGGGGGTGATTCTGAAGTGTTTTTGGAATCATTCCTGGAAGCTCAGCCTGGAGCTTGCTCTTCCAAGCCTTGGAACAACTTTGTAAACACCTAATTCTCTACTTTAAACCCCTCTCAGTTAAACAAGGGAGACGGCTTCCTGTTTTCTGAGTGAACCTTGTCCAATACAGAAAGGATCTAAGGTCCCTCCTCAGTGTGTCAGTGAAAATTTTCTATGCTGACATAACTATGCCATTTCCTGTCCAACGAATGTTTTTCTTCCAAAATAAAACAGTAGTTTGGAGTAATTTTGAATTAAACAGATGTTGCTGTAAGTGAATATAAATGGAGAGATACTGACAATGATCAAAAGGCTTCTCCCTAGAAAGGAATAAAGATCTCCTCAATTAGCTTCCATGGATTATGTTTTGTGTGCTTACCTGCTACAGCTGTATCCAATTCATCTTCATCCAAGGATTCCTGTGTCATGAAGTCTTTCAGAGGAGACATTGGATAGGATGTATTGAGATTCAAGCCCAACATGAAGTTGTGCACTTTCCCAGCACGTCCTTCTCTGGTGTTGAATAAAGTTGAATCACTCACCAAAGCCATTATCATACGATGGACCCAACTTGCTTGATTATCATTGTGATATTCCCTTTTAGCATCTTCATTTTCAGTGCCTAAGGAAAAAGAACCAGAAGGTATACAGATTCCTGAGTCCATTTAAAAACAAAAAACATAAAACAAAAAAACTTTGAATAAATACCCAGTAGTATAATTGTGGGTCATAGGGTAGCTCTATTTTTAACTTTTTGAGGAACCTCCATACTGTTTTCCAGAGTGGCTGCCCCAGTTTGCATTCCCACCAGCAGTGTAGGAGGGTCCCCTTTCTCCACATCCTCACCAACACCCGTCGTTTCCTGACTGGTTAATTTTAGCCATTCTGACCAGTGTGATGTATCTCATCGTGTTTTGATTTGGATTTCCCTGATGCCGAGTGATGTGGAACATTTTTTTCATGTGTCTGTTGGCCATTCGAAGGGCACAGGCACCCCAATGTTTATAGCAGCAATGTCCACAACAGCCAAACTGGAAAAAGACCAGATGTCCATCGACAGATGAATGGATAAAGAAGATGTGGTACACACATGTATAGAATGGAATGCTACTCAGCCATCAAAAAGAATGAAATCTTGCCATTTGTAGTGGCACGGTTGAAACTAGAGCATATTATGCTAAGTGAAATAAGTCAGAGAAAGACTAATACCATATGATTTCACTCATATGTGGAATTTTAGAAACAAAAAGATGAACATAGGGGAAGGGAAGGAAAAATAAGATGAAAACAGAGAGGGAGACAAACCATAAGACTCTTAACTATAGCGGAGAAACTGAGGGTTGCTGGAGGGGTGGTGGGTTGGGGAATGGGGTAACTGGGTGAAGGGCATTAAGGAGGGCATGTGATGTAATGAGCACTGAGTGTTATATGCAACTGATGAATCACTAAATTCTATCCCTGAAACTAATAATATACTATATGTTAACTAAATTGAATTTAAATAAACATCAAAAAAAATCTTTGGCAACTGAATGTTAAGATTAACAGTGAAGCTCCATGGCTTTTGATTCAACAAACATTTATTTGTCTAAATTAGTACAGCAAATATTTCAGTTAATCATTTTTGTTCTTAAGATGTTCTTAATTTACTTTTTACCCATAGTCAGTCTATAGGTTGTGTTCTTGATGTGTTACTTGGTCTATTCTTACATTTCCAGGCAAACTTCTACTTTTCCCTTTCTGTCCTTCTCTAGTCCTTTTCTCTGGCTACACACACACACACATACATGGAAATTCCACGTAGCTAATCCTCTCCTCTCCATTACTCAGTTTCCTCCCCTACCCTGTTTAGTAAACATCCAGAAATCATGCAAACGGAAACAGACTGAAGGATTCAACACACGTATCTGCTGCTCAGTAAACACTCTGTGAACGGTCATTTCATCCTTGCTTATCAAGTTGGGAATTTAAAACCATGTAATTTAAACACATGCTTTCAACAGGTCTTCAAATTCAGCCATCTTCCAGAAGAGGCAGTTTTAAATGACTTTTCCCTTAAAACCTGTGCCCATATCACCACTGCTGGGGAGCCGCGCTGTGTCGTTGTTTAGAACACCGGTTTCAGGGTCAGACTGTCTGGATTTCAACCCTCTCTCCACTGCCTACTAGTTTCGATAATGCTTCTCTGCCTTCATTTCCTCATCAGGACATCTCGCAGTACTGGTGGGAAGATGAGCTCAGATAGTCCATTCATGTACCCCTCTTACGAAACTGCCTGGCCTGTCACCGATTCTTTGGAAACATGGGCCAGTAGTAGAGATACTGGTGGCACCGGCAGCAGCAGCCTCATTAGCATCAGAGTTACTCATTCATAATCCAAGTCGAGGAGCGCTGCGTGGTGGAGTGTAATTTCACCTGCCAGCATCCCTCTTTCAGATTTCTGGGGACTCTGCCTAAATAGACACATGTGTATATAAAACAGCATTTGTCGGTATTTGAGAAAAAAGAAAGTCTATGTTCAAATTTCATAATTTCTAATACGTGTTAACTAGACATACATAAAATCATAAGAAATACTGATTTTTTAAATCTAAAAAAAATCTAAAGATGGGCTTAACTGAGCTGAGTAAATGAACAGACCTTTCAGTAGCCAATTCAGATGATGACATACTCACAAAAAATATATGTGTATTTTTCTACTCCCACACTTCTCTAAAGCCAAATATGACAAAGAAAATCTTTCACAAGAACAAATTGGGCTTTAAAGTGAATGATTTAGGGGCACCTGGGTGGCTCAGTCGGTTAAGCGACTGACTCGGTTTCAGCTCAGGTTGCCCTCTCAGGGTCATGAGATTGAGACCTGCATCAGGTTCCGTGCTTAACTCAGAGTCTGCTTGGGATGCCTTCTCCCTCTCCCTCTTAGCAGACAAGCGCACGCACCCTCTCTCTCTGATAAATAAATCTTTTTAAAAAAATACAGTGAGTAATTTATATTTTCTGGTTACACAGGATACAAAGAAGATACCAATTATTTTCCAAATATTTGGAGCTTCCTCCTACTCCTCCCCCTTCCTCTCCTCTTCTCCTTTTTTCCTTCTTCTTCCTCCTCCTCCTTTTCCTTCTTCACCCTCATAAGTATCATCATCATCATTGTTATTATTAAATGAGCCTCACTTCTGTACCAGAAGAAGGTCTACTTTCCTTATGAGATACGTGGAAATGGAATCATGTGTGGAACAAACCCAGCAGTCAACAGATAAATGATAACTCACTGCTTTTTAGTTATAGTCCTAAGTTAACTTTCCTTTGCATAGCCTTTTACTTTAAGCCCTTTGTATGCATTTGAAATTTGATAATAATAACAATCCTGTGAGAGCAGGTAAAACGATGCCAGTATAGATTTGAAGAAACTAAAGTTTAAAATTCCTAAAGACCTTGCTCAAAATCATATGATGAAAAATGTAGACATCTCAAGAGAAGGAGACAAGCCACGGACTGGAAGAAAATATTTGCAAAAGACACATCTGATAAAGGACTGCTATCCAAAATGCACAAAGAACCCTCAGAATTCAACAATAAGAAAACAAACATCCTGATGAAAAAATGGGCAAAGAACTTGACAGACATCCCACCAAAGAGGACACATAAGTGGCAAGTAAGCATATGAAAAGATGCTCCGTGTCATATGTCACCATGGAAATACAAATTAGAACATCAATGAGATAACACTACACACCTATTAGAAACACCAGAATCCTAAATACTGACATCACAGAATGCTGGTGAGGATGCGAAGCAACAGGAACATGCTCGTGGGAATGCCAAACTGGACAGCCACTTTACCCAGCATTCATGTTTCTTGGTTTTTACCCAAAGGAGATGAAAACACATCTACACAAAAATCTGAACATGGATGTTTATAGCAGCTTTATAATTGCCGAAACTTGGAAGCAAATAAGATGTTCTTCAATAGGTGAATGGATAAATAAGCTGGTACATTCAGACCACGGGATGTTATTTGGTGCTTAAAGAAAAGGAGCTCTCAAGCCATGAAAAGACATGGAGGAAACTCGAATGCATATTCCTAAGGGAAAAGAAGCTGATCTGCAGGCTATATACTGTAGGATTCCAACAATCTGAGTTCAGGAAAAGGCAAAACTGTGAAGAGAGTAGCCTGACATAGGGTGGGGAGGTAGAGGAATAAATAAACAGAACAGAGGGAGGCTTTGGGCATTGAAACTGCACTGTATGAAGCTATAATGCTAGATACGTGTCATTCTACATTTGTGAAAACCTACAGAATACATGATGCCAAGAGTAAACCTAAAGTTTGGACTTTGGGTAACAAGGATGTGTCAATGTAGTTTCATAGATTGTAATAAATGTACCACTCTGATATAGGATGTTGACAGTGGGGGAGGCTCTGTGTGTGGGTATAAGAAATACATGGGAACTCTGTTCTTTTTGCTCAATTTTGTTGTGAGTCTAAAACTACTCTAAAAAAGTTGAAAACAGAGCTACCCTACAACCCAGCAATTGCACTACTCGGTATTTACCCCAAAGATACAAATGTAGTGATCTGAAGGGGCACGTGTACCCCAATGTTTATAGCAGCAATGTCCACAATAGCCAAACTATGTTAAGAACCTAGATGTCCACCAACAGATGAATGGATAAAGAAGATGTGGTGTGTACAAACACACATACAGTAGAATATGGTGCAGCCATCAAAAAACCCCAAAATCTTGCCATTTACAATAATGTGGATGGAACTAGAGGGTATGGTGTTAAGAGAAATAAGTCAATCAGAGAAAGACAATTATCATATGATCTCACTGATATGAGGAATTTGAGAAACAAGACAGAGGATCATAGGGGAAGGGAGGGAAAAATGAAACAAGATGAAACCAGAGAGGGAGACAAACCATAAGAGACTCTTAATCACAGGAAACAAACTGAGGGTCGCTGGAGTGGAGGTGGGTGGGAGGGAGGGGTGGCTGGGTGATGGACACTGGGGAGGGTTATGTGCTGTAGTAAGTGCTGTGAATTGTGTAAGACTGATGATTCACAGACTTGTATCCCTGAAACAAATAATACACTATATGTTAATTTATAAAAGGAAAAAAATGAATATTAAGAACTAATAAGAAATCCCTAAGAACATCCTGAATCTCATTCTCCAATCTAGGCTGGTACTAAACCAGAGTAGGCATGTTCAAAGGGCCTTTGACTTTCTCAGCCTTAAGATAAGCAGGGGTGATCAAATGTACTGACGATCTATAGCAATTTTCTTAATAATTAACAAGCCATTATTACCCCTACCTGACAGTCCCTCTATCAATACACATTAATTCTAGAAATGTTAGGCATATACTGTTTATCTCCTTTGTACTGCTAGCACCCTTCATTTTAATTCAAGGTTTAAAAAAAAATAAAAGACCTAAACAATAAAAAAAAATTAAAGTTAAAAATATGAAGGAGCCAGAATGAGGACAGAGTTCTTTCCAGGGCAGGGTTCTTTCAAGATTCCTGGCTAATATACGGAATTAGGCCAATCATGGGCTGCGTGAAACAGCAGGTTGTGGGCAAACAGGGACCAAAGGGGAGACTGGGAGCAGCGGCCAAACCTTGTGCCTGGTTGAAAGTTTTGTCTGCTGAGGGAAGGGTTAATTTTTACGATTTTTTTTTTTTTTTTTACAAGAAACTACACGCAGGCCAAGCTGTGGGCTTGTGTAGCTGTTTCCCAGAGAAGGTGCCTTTCCTCTAGTTTATACAAACTCAATTTTAATTTTAATGTTTGGTTCAGCAAGGATGAAACAGGCTCTTCCATTATCTACCCTGTGGTGGGGGGAATCAATGAATTGGAGCAAGAAAACATTTACCATCTTCTAAAATCTAGAAGCTTACATTTACAGGGTCATAGGATGTTTATCCAGTGTTATAAAGCATAAAATCACTCTAGTTTACCACATAACATTTGCAACAAATATTCCTGATCCTCACGTTATCCCTGACCTGACTTCATCGCTGGTCCTGTGATCCGCACCAAGCTGAAAACTGCCTTGTCAAAATGTGAAAGACTCACTTACACTCACAAATAACATCTACAATAAAAATTTCTTAATCATTATTAAAAAAAAAATTTCTTGATAATTCCACCCTACTTCATTGTCGCCGATCTCTTCCTAAGAGATGGATTGCTAACAACAGGATAAAGCTCAGGAACGGACTGAGAATAATTTTTCACATGACACTGTATCAATAATAAAATTTTTACAGGTGAAATTTTAATTTTTAAAGCCCTGGGAGAATGTTCCCATATCACAATTTTCATGCCAAGAAGCCTAGTGTTCTCATCAGACTTAGAATTCAGGATTTCTACCATCCCAGTTTATTCTCCATTTGTTTCATGGATAATATTTTGAGGTATTAAAAGAAAGCATATGGGATATTTATGTTGGCATATTTTATTACACACACAGCATCAATTCTCTCTGTGAACCAAAAACGACAATTCTCTATCACTCAGGGGCTTAAGCAGAGACGATCATTAGCATCGTGAGGGACAGACTCAGACACAACATGTAGTTCCTTTCCTGATGGACTTCTGCCAGAGAAGATTCTCTTACCTTTGGGTTCTTGTGATTCATCGTCGCTATCTGAGCTGTCATTACTCACAATATGCTCTGCTGTAATATTTTCTGTGGGGAAAAGACCAAAACAGTTGAAGGATCTCAGGTGTCAAGACTCACAAATTTACTGCACAGAAGTAATCTCAGGAAAACCCACCAAAGTGAAATCTACCAAGTTGACTTGTGTAATTTAGATCAATTTAGTACTTAAATTTATTAGTTTTACTAGTATTTTCAAATTTCTCATTGGACAAGAAAACCTCCTAGGACAGGAAAAATTAGCTTAAAACTACTCATTAATGGGGCACCTGGGTGGCTCAGTGGGTTAAAGCCTCTGCCTTCAGCTCAGGTCATGATCCCAGAGTCCTGAGATCAAGCCCGGCAACATCGCATCAAGCTCTCTGCTCCACAGAGAGCCCGCTTCCCCCACCCCCCCTCTCTGTCTGCCTCTCTCTCTGTCTGCCTCTCTGCCTACTTGTGATCTCTCTCTGTCAAATAAATAAATAAAATTAAAAAAAAACCTACTCATTCATGATTTAAAGGAAAGAACATTTATCTGTTTGTCTTAAAGCTTACAGAAAGAAGAATTTGGTTATAGGAAGCTCTTTGTTGTACCAAAAGATGTATTTTTCTTCAGTTAAATATGTTTAAGTGGTGTTTATGATGGGAAATGCAGGGTAAAAGCAAAATACACAGAGAGTCCACAGAATAATTCTTTCAAAATGAATGAAAGCTACTAATATAAGGTATCTTTTGATTTTCAATAATACTGAAAATTGTTCATTGAAATGTGCCTTTGGTGTCAAGAGTTTATGCTTCCTCAGAACATATGAAGAGGGCAGTTATAGGGGCACCTGGGTGGCTCAGTGGGTTAAGCCTCTGCCTTCGGCTCAGGTCATGATCTCAGGGTCCTGGGATCCAGTCCTGCATCATACGCCCTGTTCAGCAGGGAGCCTGCTTCCCTCTCTCTCTGCACCTTCCTCTCTGCCTACTTGTGATCTCTGTCTGTCAAATAAATAAATAATTTTTTTTTTTTTTTTAAAAAGAGGGTAGTTGTAAAAACTAAAATAGAAACCATAAATCCTTAACACTTAAAGACAGGAGTAAAATCCAGATAATAACTAGGTTTTTTTTTTTTCAAGTAAAAATTACTTAAACTATGGAGTACACAGACCATTCTTATCATCAGCGTTTATAGAAAAATCAAACTTTCTTTGAATATTTACATGAAACCACTTTCTGTATAGTGACTTTTTCTTCTATCAGTCAGTAGAATATTTTTATTTTATTTTTTTTTAAGATTTTATTTATTTATTTGAGAGAAAGAGAATGTGAGAGAGAGAGCATGAGAAGTGGGGGGGGTCAGAGGGTCAGAGAGGGTCCAATGCGGGACTCGATCCCAGGACTCCAGGATCATGACCTGAGCCGAAGGCAGTCACCCAACCAACTGAGCCACCCAGGCATCCCAGAATTTTTTTATTTTAAAAAACATGACTGTCATAAAACAAACTGAGGGGGGTGGGGGGAAGAGGGGTTGGGTGAGGGTGGTGGGGTTACATCATATGTTTAAATAAAGCTTAAATAAAGTAAAAAAAAACATGACTCTAAATATATAATTTTCACTGATAGAACCATTTTAAGGCTTTAAACTCAGAGAAATGAACTCTAAATTTATAATTTTCAGTGACAGAATCATTTGGGGACTTTAGAAATAGAGAAATCTGTGTGTAACATTTAGTTTCCCCATATTACTCTGCGTATGTTTACCATACCTACGTAAATGCCATATACATGAATGATAGGGTATATAATGGAAGGGGTTTTTTTAAAGATTTTATTTATTTATTTGACAGACAGAGGTCACAAGTAGGCAGAGAGGCAGGCAGAGAGAGAGGAGGAAACAGGCTCCCTGCTGAGCAGAGAGCCCAACTCAGGGTGCGATCCCAGGACCCTGGGATCATGACCTGAGTGGAAGGCAGACATTTAACCGACTGAGCTACCCAGGCGTCCCTGACTTGACTTTTTTTAGTGAACATTATACCTCACATGGATAAATAGCCTGTTTATGACTCTCATTTTACGGAAATAACTAACTCTTCTCAAAATCGTGTGAAGATTTCAGATGCAAAGAGAGAGAGAACAGATGGAGCACATGAGGCTCGCTTCTCTGTGCTCGCTCTCGGTTGAATAATCCAGATAAACCTTGGGCTTGTCATTTTTTTTTCCTGTCATTTTTTTTCCTCCTATGGCAGGAAGAGAATAGGACTGAAATAACAGATCTGAGGTGGGTGAGACAATGGCTGAAGGCCAAGGAAAAGGAGAGTGTTTATACTAAATAGTCTTCAGAATATTCTTTGTTGGAAGACATTTCCTTTGGGGCCAGTGGTTTGGCAGCGTGTTTCCTTGCCCTGTGTGTCAGACTGAGGGGGAATATTGTGTACTTGAGATCCACTAGCCAGCAGGATGCGTGTTACCTCAGATTAGGTAAGGGTTTCCAGAAATGAGACCAAAGAGGTGACTGAGGGGAATCCAAAGACTCCTGGTGACGCTTTCATCCACCAGTTGCCCAAAGTCTACCTCTTAAAGGGGTGTTCACAGGTGGTTTCTGTTTTTGCTTCCTCCCTTCTGAAGAAAGACATCATGATAAATTGGACCATAATCTGACAACTCTAAATGAAATTCTTTACATTCTCAAGAATGTAAATTCCACATTTGGAATGTGGGCATTCTGTGCTTTTGGAGCACAAATGGAGCTATATGTTCTACTATAGTGATGGAAGATAGATATATTCAGATATTTAGATATTCGTCTCTTAAAAATATCTTTACAAAAGAGAAGTGAAATCTTTTTTATTTTTTTGTGAACCATTTCCTTAAATGAGAGTATCAAATAAGACCAAAGAAAAAAATGCTTATGGGAAGAAAATTTTGTTCTGCTCGATTACATAGAGGACCAAAGACACGCCTAATGTATAGGATACCTAGAGCGGATGATTTCTAACACCACTCCTCTTCTATACAACAAAACTACTTTGTGTAATAGTCATGAAATGAAATGACATTATCTTTTATTGAATTCCATATGTGTAATCACACCAGTAAAGTTAAACCTAAAAATTGAAGTCAGCCTATTACCTCAAGCTTTTAAAACCCTTCCATTATAGGGGCCCGTGGGTGGCTCAGTGGGTGAAAGCCTCTGCCTTCAGCTCAGGTCACGATCCCAGGGTCCTGGGATCAAGTCCTACATCTGGCTCCTTGCTCTGCGGGGAGCCTGCTCCTCTCTCTGCCTGATGCTCTCCCTGCTTGTGCTCACTCGTTCTTTCTCTCTCTCTGACAAATAAATAAATAAAATCTTAAAACAAAAAAGAAAAGTCAAGTCAGAGCATTTCAGCAATAGACTCTTGGCCTCTTAGAATGGGAGGCTCTGTCGTTAAGGCTGGAGCAGGCTCAACGTTCCAGCTACCTTGGCCCCTTGTGAACTGAGTGATGCTCGGAGGACAGGAGCAAGTTCAAGCACACAGAGCTTTCCTTATTGTTTTTATTTTTATTTTAAAATCGTTGGCTCTAGCGCAATTGTAAGATCACTTCTCACTTCTCCATTACTTACGAAGAACGACCCAAAAATACAGGTGATACCCCTGAAGAAAATATTAAGGATGGTGGAAAATTTCTGGGGACTTACTATCAACATCAAACAGCTAAAATCAATTTTGCAGGAGGAATGATAACACTCCTTAGAAGCCAATTTGTAGTGTATTAATCAATGTTACAATTGTGGGGGTTTTGTTTGGTTTGGTTTGGTTTTTTGGGTTTGGTTTTGTTTTGTGTTATATTTTTTTGCATATAAAGCTTAATTAAATCAACTGTCACTGCCTGGAAAAAGTAAGGGCAGCTTGTCAAAAAAATAATAATCTTACATTAAGTGTTTCAGACGCAAGTATTTTTCAAATGAATTGATTGCTGAAAAAGTTATTCATGTTATTCTGTGAACTCTATCCTCACATACTTGATACTTCATGGACAGAGAAGAGGTAGGAGGTAGTGTGCTGATAATACACAGGACCCTCCACCACAGCCCTCTGCTGGGCTGGCCCCATAATTCAGATTTAGCACTCACTGCTCCTTCCCATAGCAATAGCCATAAGGAAACAGCTGGCAAGGTCCTTGGGAGACCTGAATGTATGTTTCATTCTGTTTTCTTTGAATCAAATTTACTCATCAATGAAAAGCAATGTTCCTGTCATTAATCTTTTAATGAATGGAAAACCAATGGTCCTCAGTTGGGTCTGTCTACTTTTTCAAGTTTTGTAAATATTATTTTTTAATTTATTATGGGCCAATGAGTTAAATTTTCTTTAAATTTACTGGATGTAATTTGAAATTTGAATTTGTAATTTGAAATATTTTTCCCTCCTTTTTGATATGACTCCGCTATAGGAAGCTAACAATTCTAGTGAGTTAGTATTTAAGAGGTAAGTGAGTTGCAAGCATGAACTTAGGTATCATACTGTATTCAATTGCTGGTGAATCTAATCTTTTAAAAGAGACCCCTATTTGATAAAAGGAGTATTCCCTAATGCAAGTAGTACATTTAGATACATAATGACAAAGAGGAATGAAGATGCTCCAGTTAAAAATTATTCTTAGGAATCAACAGGTCTTACAAACTTCAAAACCTCAGTGTCAGAATAATACTTAAGAAGTAATATACAGACGATTCTTAGGAAATACTTGATTTAACCAAGGTACTGGTAACTTTAGAACAATGACAATTTTTTTTTAATTTAAACATATAATGTACCCCCCCACCCTCTCCCAACCCACCTCCCCTCCATCCCCCCCTCAGTTTGTTTTATGACATTAAGAGTCTCTTTTGGTTTGTCTCCCTCCCGATCCCATCTTGTTTCATTTTTTCTTTCCTACCCCCTTAGCCCCCACCCCCGTTACATCTCCACTCCCTCATATCGAGAACATTCCATACCAAAGCAACAGAATATACATTCTTCTCTAGTGCCCATGGAACATTCCCCAGAATAGATCACATCCTGGGTCATAAATCAGGTCTCAACCGGTATCAAAAGATTGCGAACAATGACAATTTTAATGGTGATTTAATTTTCTACACATGCATGTTAAAATTTATCAATTTAGCACAATATGGTCAACAGAAACATGTTTTAATAATACCTAATTCTTCCTCCATTGTGGAACCTTTATTCTGTGAGCCAGAAACTCCCAAGACTCTGTTGAACAATATAGAAAAGGCACTGCCCCAGACACCTAAAATAAAGCAAAAATGGAGAATAACTTAGAACGCACCAAGATTTAAAACAGCCAAGCAAACAAACAGTATATTTTGATCACTTACCCATTAGGAAATGCAAGGGGTTTTCTTCATATTTCTTCACAACTGTTCCCATAAAAAATTTGCTTCCAAATAAGTCAGGAGCCATAAAAGTACCGTATTTAGCCATGCCAATCTCATACGGGCTAAATTCAACCCAATCTGAAAGCATTTAAAAAAAGTATAATCCATTAATAGGAAAATACTACAGAAATGTGCACAGTTGAAGATTGCTTCCAACAATGCCTTGATTATTTTCATTTATTTAAAATATGTTAAAAAAATTAACCAAATGCCATTATGTGTAATGCTCAAACTGAATATCTTTTGCTTTTAAAAGCTCAGACATCTTTTTGGAGTCACTTTATGAAGTTCATCTTAACTGTAAAGAATGTAAAACAGAAAACTGTTAGCTCACATGTAAAAATCTACAAAATAGATAGAAGAAACTGAACTCTGATAATGCAAGCAGACTATGAAACGGAAGAAAGTATTTTCTAACATTTGCCTTTTCTTCTTTCTTTAATTTTGCTTATTAATTATTTTTCTGACTCAAGATTATAATGCAAAGTTTTTATGCTGAATGTCTTAAGAAACACATGCTAATAGGGTCAAGAAAGCATACTTTCTAATAAAGGCTATGGAGCCCTGGCTTCAAATCCGTTTTGCTGCTTACCAATTATGCAAGCTTTGGTAGATCACTTGTGTTCTTTGTGTTTAGTTCCTTACAGAATGTGAATAATATCAGAGGATTGTAAAATTGTTGTAAAAATCTGATGGGTACAGAAATGTAAAGAACTTAGACAAGGGCATAGCACACTTTAATCACTCTATAAATGGTAGCCACTATTAGATTTCACGTATATCCATGACTGTCACTGGTTTAATTATGCATCAAAAACGAATTCCTTGCTTCTGATTCTTACTTCCCACACTTGTTACTCTTAGCACCCCGCTTCCTGTTAAACAGTACTACTTTTCAGATATTCATACCACTATTCATACTTTATCCTTGACAGCTCTTTTCCCTTTATATCTTATATATATAAACACAAGTTCCGTAGGTTCTCTTACCAGATATGGTTACAAACAGGCTGCTTATCCATTTGTCCACCATGGACCACCATCCATTTGTACCCTACTGGTAGAGCTGCCATACATAGATCTCCATGGATCTCCACAACAGTCTTCTAGAACATCTCTTCTCTATTCTCCTGCTATCTTTTTGATACTTGTGGCAAGAATGAATTTTTAAAAATAGAAATCACAGCACACTAATGCCAGCTGAAAACTTTCCAATGGCTTCCTATTATACCGAACATAAAAATGTAGTTAACAAGTCTTTGTGATGGTCTTGCCACTGCTCCCTGACCTCATGTCCTAACCAGTCTCCCATTATGTTGGTCTAGCTCTTTCCATACAAATCTTCTTAATATTCCTCAAAAAGAAAGCTCAATGACACCTAGTGCCTTTATGCTTCCTATTACCTTATGCAATTACAAGGCTTGCCCCTTCTCAACCTTTAGTTCAAGGTCCAATTTCGCTGGTCACCCTCTGTAAAGTCCCACAACCATCTACCCTCGCCTAAACCAAAACCCTCTGCTCTCCTTTTTCCCCCCTCTTCTGAAATCATTACATGCCTATCCAAACAATCCAAAATCCAAGTAACTCAAAAATCCACAAATTTTTCTGCTATTCATTTGTTGGTAAAATCTGACCTAAATCCATTCAGCAGAGAAAAAGTCTTGAAATGACATGAGGCTGAATTTTTATTTATCTCACTAAATATGATTACAGACAATTCCTATTAGAGAAATCACTTTACTTCATTATGAGATCTCAGGGCAGTATTATGTAATATACGATGTATTTTTTTAAACTTTAAAATCTAAAATATTCTGAACCCCAAATCATCTACCCCCAAAATTTTAGAAAAGGGATTATGGATGTGTATTTATTTTTTACTCAGTGGCAGATTGTAACATTCTACCTTTCTTCAAGGAAGTTATAAATCACAGTTGAGATGAGAACACATTATAATTCATTTGAAATCAAAGCCAAATGGCACATGTAACTTTCACCAGAAAGTGGTGTGCTTTATAAAGATTTACATGGAGTTAGTGAGACATGACTAGCAATGACTCAGAGGTTGCTAGGAAAATTCTGTTCTCACTACAAGTAATTTCCCATCTCCAAATTTTATCCCCTTATCTTGGGTATTGAAACACAATGATTTCTTGAGTAATGTCTTCTTTATTAATGCTGTGGTATGCGCACACTGTAATTACAGACATTCTCAAAGTAAGTTTGCTCTCTAGTCCTTACTGAAGGACTCACTAGAGTAGTAGATGACCATTATATTTTTTGCTGTTGACTCACACATTTCAAACTTGAACCTCTCTCTCGTACCTCCATGTCCTCATTTCCAACTTCCTGCTGAGCATTTACACGTAGACACACCGTCATCACATCCCACTGTGCTTACCTGGAAAGGAACTCATCATCCTTTCTCCCAGTCTAGCTTACCTGCTTCCGTAAACCACACTATCATAGCCCCCAAAAGGAAGTTTTTGAAACTGAAACCCATTTTTTACTCACTCACAATCAAACCCATTCATTACCACCTCTCACGGGTGTAACCTCTGGGCTTTTCACATCCGTCTTCATCTCTTCTTATCGGGATTCCCCTGGTTCCAGGACATTATTACAAGAGCACAGTGGTAGTGCTGCTTCCTGTTTTTTTCCTTGCTAATCTACCCACATGAATCACCAAAATACATTTTTCCCCCAAACACACTAAACAATTTAATTGCCCTGCCCCCAAACACCAAATATTTCCCATTATCATAACTGAACAAAAGGATTTCTGTCTGGAATTCAAATCTTTCTGTAACTCGGCACTAATGGTTTTCCCAAATGTACCACCCACCTTCACCAACTCATACTAAGGCTAGTTTCTTTTTACTGCTCTCCAAAACCTACTTTCGGCTCCCCTTCTAAGCATTTTCTCATGCTATTTTGCACAAAGAGGACTATTCATCTCCCTTGATAGACCTTTTCATGTTCAACTGAAAACTGAGTTCCTTCACCCACATGAAGTCTTTCTTATGACTGTGTTGAATCTCTATGGTATCTTACTCTTAGGTCAGTTCTACACACTTTAAGAGATCATAATGTTCTATGTGTATGGCTCATTCATTTTCCATGTTTTATTTTTGTCTTGTTAATGGGAATGTAACTTTCCGGAGGAAGAATAAATACTATGTGTTTACTCTTATAGTATCTGTCAAAGAATTTAACATGATGTTGAGCTTATAAATTGTGCTCAATAAACGCAATTTACTGACCAATGGAATAGTAAAAATGAAAGCACTCTAGTGAAGTGAAGGAGGCAAAAAATATTTAACAGTTTAAGCAACTAATGTTTATTTGTTTTAGATCTTCAAAAGAGGAAAATGTTTAAAACTATTCTACAGGGAAGAAAAACATTCTCTGATATTGTGGAAATGAAGTTGATTAAAACTTCTGTAAGCTAAGATAACCTGGTTCTTTGACTTTTAAAAATATTATTCAGATAACATTTCAACTTTCCCCCCCGAATATCCATTTTTAATCTAAGCAAACTTTAAAGTAATATAGACATCTCTCTTCCCCGACCCCCCAACAACCCAAGCTACTTGAAGCTTCGTAACATAACACCTTTGAATCTCTTATCTGAGTACAAGATCTACATAACTCATGCTTGATGGCTTTGTCCAATTCTGTTGGAAGAAACAGCTTTGAACCTCCTTATCGTAAAAGTTTAAAGATTTTATTTATTTGATACAGAGAGAGAGAGAATGCAGGGAGAGAGGGAGCACAAGCAGGGGTAGTGAGAGAGGGAGAAGCAGGCTTCCTGCCAGGCAGGGAGCCTGATGCAGGGCTCGATCCCAGGACTCTGGGATCATGACCTGAGCCGAAGGCAGACACGTAACAACTGAGCCACCCAGGTGCCCCCTTATCATAAAAGTTTAGCAATGAAGGTTAGTTGTGTATCTCTCATCTCTGTAATAATATCACAGTGAGGCAGATGGCCCAAATCAGATACTTTAAGCTCAAAAGTTACGTAAAACAACCTTCCCACTCTAGTTGAATCTAAAACAGTCATTTATTCTTTAAGGATCGTGGTTAGATTTTCCAATGAGAATGGCTACTGCCTCAAAGTTCAGAATTTTAAAAAGGTGACAATGAAAATGACATAACAATAATAACAATAGTAATGACACTATATTTTATGTCTCTTCATGATGTTCCATCTTCTGCCTACCTCAGGTGATTGTTTTAATAGCTCTGGAAGATAAACCTGATGTTTATTAATATCCTTTTTTTTAATAATGAGGAAAATAAGAATCAGAAAGATTAAATGACCCACCTAACGTATTTCAGCTTAGGAATAAGGCAGGGCTTACAAATTAGTCTAGTGCTTATCTGGCCACATTATAGTGCTCTTGGGGTAAAATGGCTTATTTGGCTATGCACACACTTGACTAGCATACTAGTAGGATATATCAACCTATTTACAAACATTCCAAGACCTCACAAAACAATAGCGATAGGAAAGCAAAAACAAAACCAAACCAATTTCATCATGGCGCTTAAATTTTTCTTATATGAATGAATTTCTATTCTCCCTATGAACTTCATTACAATCAAGATCTTGCTCCTTATTATTGCTGGGCATGCCACAGACTCCTAATGCATGTTTGACCCCTGTGCAATAATTAAATTTACGTTTCATATATAAAATCTATTAATAGTTAAGATCCAGACCTCTGATTTCTTTTTTTTTTTTTAAGATTTTATGTATTTATTTGACAGAGAGAGATCACAAGTAGGCAGAGAGGCAGGCAGAGACGGGGGGAAGCAGTCTCCCCGTTGAGCAGAGAGCCTGATGTGGGGGCTTGATCCTAGGACCCTGAGATCATGACCTGAGCCAAAGGCAGACGCTTAACCCACTGAGCCACCCAGGTGCCCAGACCTCTGATTTTTTTGTACAGCTTTCACAGAGCACTAAATTTTTAAGATTTACTTAAACTTAAGTTGGGCCTGCCACTATTTATGTACTATGTATACTTTATATCATTTTTTATAGAAACATATGACAGGCTCATCCTTATGATCTGATGTAGAAGCCAACTAAAAGATATCATGTATCTTGGTCAAGCAACAATGCAGAGTAACTTCTTTCTTGGGCCTTCACTTCTTTAATAATTACTATAAATCTTCCAGATTATAAGGCCTGATAGAATGGGGGCAATACACTGTGGTGAGGGAGGGGAGTTCATGCTTAGCACCTGGCTTACTACATTCTACACAGTCAGTAACCAGAGAAGTCAATATTTTCATAAAACAAAGGATTTGTGAGAATAAATCTCAGCTCTGCTACTTACTTTCTGTGTGGCAATGTGCAAATCATTTAATCTTTCTGAGGTTTTTTTCTTTTTTTGTCTATGAAACAGAGCTAAAAATACCTCACTTCTTGAGCTGTAGCAAAAGTTAAATAAGATAATCAATACGTTAAGTGATTTCTGAACCATCAGCATGATGGTTTTTAGCCACTATAACCGGTAAACAGTTGAATGGATGCATTCCAGCTGCACTGCTTTTTATAAATAATTTTCAAGGGGAGCTTGGGTGGCTCAGTTGCTAAGTGTGTCCCTTCAGCTCAAGGCATGACTCCAGAGTCCTGGGATCGAGCTCCACATCAGGCTCCCTGCTCAGCAGGAAGCCTGGTTCTCCCTCTCTCCTGGCTTGTGTTCTCTCTCTCACTGTCTCTCTCTCTGTCAAATAAATAAATAAAATCTTAAAAAAATTATAATTTTCAAAATTCTTCTTGCCCAAGAGGGGTCAGTTGGAAAAAGTAAGGCTTTGTAAAATTGGAAAAGGATTCTGGATGTAAACCTGTTAACTACATGCCATGCACAATTTTTCCTTTTTTTAAAGCTTATGGTATGACCGATTTCACTGAGGTCCTTTTCCTAAAAGTACAATGAACCCTATCAGCTATAGTGAGAAGTGCTTCCACACTGCAGATTTGGACTACCAAAGGCCCCCAGAGGCATGAGATCACAGGCTTTGAGAGCACACAACAAGAAGCAAAGCCACAGAAGAAACAAATATTTACATTTGAGATTTAACAAAATGAGGCATTTTGTTCACCAGCTGCCCCAAGTACAGACTAGTACTTTTTAAGTACTGTATTATAAAAATTACAACAGGGTTGCGAATGATAAACATACATCATATTATCCTATTTAATGAAAACAGCAGCAGTAAGCAAAATAATATGCATTGCCTAGAAGTACTAGGCACACTATTTTGTTAAAAGTCCTGAGAAATGAGGAAAATTGAGGTTACAGTCATGACTTTTTATACTTTCTATTTCACTAATTTAAATGAAGAAATATCAGTTACTAACTTCATGGAATATTCTCCACACCCAGAAAATCATCTAGCTTAACATTTTCTTTTCTTTTTTTTAGTGTTTTTAATTTTTTTAATTTATTTTTTATTATTTTATTTTTTTTTTAAAGATTTTATTTATTTATTTGTTAGAGAGAGAAAGAGCGAGCACAGGCAGACAGAGTGGCAGGCAGAGGCAGAAGCAGAAGCAGGCTCCCTGCTGAGCAAGGAGCCCGATGTGGGACTCGATCCCAAGACGCTGGGATCATGACCTGAGCCGAAGGCAGCCGCTTAACCAATTGAGCCACCCAGGCGTCCCATATTTTTTTTTATTTTTTTAATTAATATTTTTATTTAAGCTTTTTTTATTTAAACATATAATTTAACCCCACCACCCTCTCCCAAACCCTCTCCCTCCCACCCCCCTCAGTTTGTTTTATGACATTAAGCTTAACATTTTCTTATATCTTCCCATGTTTTCATGTTAGAGAAAATATATGAAAACAGACAACTAAAATTGCTTATAACCTCCCTCTAATGAAAATCATGAGAAACCACAGTTCAAAAGGTTCGAGGAAATGTTTTGAAAGAGGAAACTGCATACCTGCAAACATTAGCTCTGAAACATCGGGTTTGACATGGAGACAGGTGAAGAGAGGTAAAGGGCATTGACCAGAATTGACTTTTTCCTTCAAGCTACTCAAGGTAGTGTTCATTCTCTGTCCACAGAAGAAATAAAGACATGATTTTAAATACAGAAACAAACACAGATAGGAAGCTATTTAAAATCGAGACACTTAAAATGCTTATAATAAAAAGAAGTCTTATGCTTTCTAGAAATCTCTGGCTTCTAATAAACAACAAAAGTAAACCCTAAGGAGGTAATTATCTTCATTCAAAAAACAACCACAACTTTAAAGGCTATGTCTAAGCTGAAGAACAACCTGGCAGCTATGAAACCATGAAAAAAGAATTTGGACCCCAGATTCCCTGGAACTGACTCTATCTCCCCTGCTTTATTTCCCCACGGAAAGTCACACTTTCCGTGTGTCAAGTGTCATGTGTCAAATGGGCTTTTTCAAGTGAGTCACTCCCTTTTCTGACTCTCTTATAGGCAACTCCATTTGCCTCTACCATTACAATATTACTTGTATTCATCTTAAAGACTGCCATTAAGTGACCAGTTAAGGGTTAAAATGTGTATTTTTTTTTTTCCCCCAAAGAGAAAGAATACAAAAGTACTTTACTATACATCAAAACTGTTACACAGAATGCATAAGCATTAGATGGAAATGTACAAGTGTTATGTCTGGCATGGGGGTATGTGCTCAGGACACATTGTTGATTGGGTCAGTTGAGTCAAGTGACGTTTACCAAATACATCATTTTGTTTTATTAAAACATTATGACATGCAAGGTTACTTGTATTAAAAGGGCCATAGATTGAGTCATAGCTTACATTGTGAATTAGTGTTTCTCCTATTAACATCCCAAAGATATCGGTAAATGTGACAGGCTGTCCAGAGCTTTTCTTCTTCCAGAGAGACTCAACGTATCTTTTAACTTTCTGTGGTGTGAGAAGTAAAAGGGGGTTGTGGCTAACGTTTTTCATCAGCTCTTCATTAATTTCCTCTGGCCCTTTCTGTGGAAAATCAGGGTGAGAATATAGGGTTGACATGTACCTGTAAAGAAACAAAAGATGATTAGCGAAGAGAAATGGCATTGCATGGTAGTCTCCAAAGAAGGCAGGTACTCTTTGTCATAAAAAAAAAAAAAAATGTTAGAAATAGTTGATGAACTTAATTATCTGACTGAAAATATCAATCCATTTAAGGAAAGAATGTATCAATCAGAAAGGAGCTGGTCTACAATGGAAGCCAAGTAAAAGAGAGGTCTCAGGGGAAACAGTGGATTTCCCATGCCCAATCCAGAGAGGAGGATGCCCGGCCAGGCTTACACCGTGCACTGTGTAGTCTCTAGAAATGGGTAAACCCTATTAGACTATCAGAGACCAATGAAAACAACACATTTGAGTCATGTAAACAAGCTGACTTGTCTGGATGTAATAGTAGTCACGTAATCTGATAGCTTGACTTTCCATAATGGTTATCTACAGGTAGGAAATGTGCTAACTAACCTATTCTGAATGCCTAATTTTCTTGACAAATGTGGGGTTTATTTGTTTGTTTTGTCCAATGCAAACTGGGCAGAATCCTAAGTCTTGAGGATTATAGGTCTCAGAATTTCAGCGCATCCAAATCTGATGGTGAAATCCTGGAGAGAAAGAAGTCTCTGAGGAAAATGCTTTCTTGTGGAGATTCTTGGCCACCAGCCATTTAACCACTTCTAATGAAACTGGAAATCAGCAGACACTACCCTGGTGTTTGATATTTGATAGACAATAAATACTCAGTGACCACCCTCCTTCCTGTGCACCAATATCTCTAGTATTGTAGTTCTCCATACTGAATATGAAGTATGACTTTGCGTATCTGTCTCCCTTACTAAATTATGACCTCCTCCAGGGAAAACTTCACTTATTCAACTTCTCTAGTCTCAATGACTAGCAAATGCCTGGCATGTGGAAAACATGGTTTTTTGAACTATTGAACAGAGAATACAAAATAATGAAAGAAAGAAATAACTACCACAACATCTAACCAAAGAGTATATAAAATAGCACATAGTTTAATCTCCTGTTTCCTTGACATTCAAATCAAAATGCCTATTATAATGATTTATCTTTCCTTTAGGGAGAGAAAAAACCAACCCTTAATGGGCCCCTGCCATGCCCTAGGCCTGTGCTGGCTAACTGTTCATAAGCTGTTGCCTTGAAGACCCACAACAGCTTCCAATTCTTCTAAGAGAGGATTGATGCATTTAAATCAATGTTCACAGTTCCCCAATTAATAAAAGAACTAGATTTAAAATGTGTCCTCTCCCCTGATAGGTTTTATTGTTTTTTCTTAATCTCTTAAATAAGATTTCAGTTCTTAGAGACCAAACTACTTTCACATTAAATTAGAATTTTTTATTGGATTCAGAGTTCTTTGGAGACAAATTGAGAATAATTTTAAGTCGACAAATGGAGACTGATGAGAGACCTAACATGCACTGAAAAATGTTTTTTAAATAAAAATTCTTAAAAGATCTTTATCCTAATATTTCCCAAAAACTTGTGAAAAAGATAAATCAAAAAGATTTACTCTGAACTCAAGCCTGGTATAATCACCAAATATCTAGAAAAATACAGCTTAGGGGCACCTGGGTGGCTCAGTGGGTTAAGCCTCTGCCTTCGGCTCAGGTCATGATCTCAGGGTCCTGGGATGGAGCTCTGCATTGGGCTCTCTGCTCAGCAGGGAGCCTGCTTCCCCCCTCTCTCTGCCTACTTCTCTGCCTACTTGTGATCTCTCTCGCTGTCAGATAAATAAATAAAATCTTAAAAAAAAAAAAAGAAAAATACAGCTTAGACTGTTTGAGAGATACAAGGTCTATCCATTCCTATAGTTATTCCAAGATCTATCACATGATTCATTCAGATCAACGAAGACCTGACTTCCTGGACCTCATCATTCTTTTTTAATAATTGCACACATTGATGGAATGTATTGGTTTACACTTAAGAACATAAAAAAATTAGGAAAATAAAACATCTTTTTGAGTAGTTGATAAACCATCTATCTGAGTAGTTGGTTCTGGAACTATTCATGATATACTTCATTCTCTAACACTAAGAAGTTACTTACTGTTCTCATTAATAAGAATAATTTCTACTTCCATGGGCCATTGGCTTTCCCTTAACTTATTAAAAATTATATTACATCACCATACATAGCTTGGATTTTTGCCTTGGATTTTAGAAAGCTTAAACCCAACCCTGTGTTTCATGTTTCTCAGAGCTATAGGTTATAGCATGAATTTTTAATTGAATTTCTAGTTACATATTTACTTACATTTTTCCACTTCTATCTTTACTGAATACAATCCAGTTGTACTTTTATAATAACATATATTAAATCCTTTCCTTAATGCAGCTAGGTAAACATAGGGAGAAGAACCAAACACTTAATGTCAGTCGAAATCAATTTAGCTGCAGAATGATTTTTTTTAAAAGGTAGGTAAAGGGGCGCCTGGGTGGTTCAGGGGGTTAAGCCTCTGCCTTTGGCTCAGGTCATGATCCCAGGGTCCTGGGATCAAGTCCCGCATGGGGCTCTCTACTCAGCAGGAAGCCTGCTTCCTTGTCTCTCTCTGCTTGCATCTCTGCCTACTTGTGATTTCTGCCTGTCAAATAAATAAATAAAATCTTTAAAGAAAAAGGTAGGTAAAAAGAAAATAATAGGATCATTCTGCTATTGGAAGTTGTCATTTTCAAATGTTCAGCAGAATAATTTAATTACTCAAATCTCATAGACATTATTTAAGATGTCCCTTCTCATTTATATTTAGCTAGTCTTTAAATGAACCGACTTATGATTGTAATAAGTACCTCTGCCCCCATGAATTGCCTCCAGCAAGATCTGAAGGTACTTGTCTTCTCCTCCTTTCTTACCAATGTTAGCCATTGGCTTTAGATCAAGCAATTCTTCCCTCTGGGGTTGGGAGACTGCTCAAAAGCTAGGACTTGTACCACAGCTTCAGAGGTTGATTTTTTTAAGTGGTCGAAATGTATATGGATACCAGCCTAATCCTCTCTTTTTGTTCCACGTAGAATGGTTGCAGTCCATGTCTGCCCTCTAAAGTTTGAAGTCAAGTCATTTACTTGGGGGAATCTCTCTCTCCCCTTTTCTCCTCTTTCATTCTTTTCCTATCATGAAGCAATTGGCTTGAGGATACAAGCCCCAGTCAGAGACCTAGAATACCTCAACCACTGGCACCAGGTTAATGTCCTCCACTTGTTCAGCATTTATGACACCATATTCCTTAGGATTCTCGAGTGTGAGTTGGACAGACCTTCCTGTCCACCATCATTGTGGTAACATCTAAGACCTGAGTTTTTGCTTTGGTGAAGCTAAAGATGGAGTGATAGAGGCAATGGTCAATTTTCTTTAAATAGCTTTCTCTGTTTCCTTTGTGACACCAAGGCAAGATTCAGCTATTACTAGCTTCTGTGGACATGCTACCATCTAAAGCACATAGACATCACTCCCATCCTCCAATTCTGAACTCCATAGGTCAGCCTTAATTTTCATCTCTTTACTAATACATGACTCCTAATTATACCAATCAAGTTTCTACAACTAAGTGTCTAGACACAGCAGGGCCTCTATAAATAGTTAAGTAATAAACGAAACAATCCTCAATTTATTTCTCTATAAATCTGAAAATATCTGCCTCTAATTTTTCAACACATTTATATGATGGGACACATCATTCTCTCCATATGAATGCATTCTAGGCTAAGTGTGAAATGTTAACAGCTAAATCATGTCAAAAACCCACAAGGAAGAGTTCCTGGGTGGCTCAGGCGGTTGAGCAACTGTCCCACCCTTGAGTTTGCCTCAGCTCATGATCTCAGGGTTGTGAGATTGAGCCCTTGTGGGCTCCATGCTCAGTGCAGTCTGCTTGTCCCTCTCCATCTCCCCTTCCCCTCCCCCCACCTGCCCAAACAGGTGCTCACTCACATGCGTGCGCGCTCTTTCTCAAATAAATAAATGAATAAATAAATAAAATCTTTAAAAAAAAATCCCACAAGGAATTTTCAGTACAACCCCTTCTTCCAAATCACACAGCCACTGTTTAAAATACCAGTACCATGCCTCTAAGGACTTGCCAAATCAGCATCCTCAGGGGTAAACATATAGAACTTCTATGCCTAATAAAAGCCAAGTCTCAAAAGCATTTTTGGAGACTTGACATTTGTAGATAGCCTAAAACTCTAAAGAAATCTATAGGTCATTTCCCCCCTCAAAATGGTTACTTTTGCAAACCTTCAGTCATTAAATATGTGATAAGTTGGAAAGACCCACTAGAGAACAAGATAAGCACAGTTCCACCACCCCCTCCCCCCATGCCAAACAACGTATTTTCTCTAACTTCCATCTTGATCTTTTAGTCTATCACTTCTTATGAGGCAACGTCTCCTAAAATTGTTTCATTTTTCAGTGCGGCAGGAATTCTTCAGACTGTCCAACTGAAAATTCTCATTCTTGAATTCCATTTCAGTCAGTTTAATGAACTGAGCCCTATGGTTACAGATGTAGAGCTGCTCTCAATTCTCTTTAGATGGTAATGCCATACGAACATGGTAGTCAAGCCCCTTTAACCCCTCAGGATTCTACAAATGAAGCTGTACTGGGGAAGAGAGTTGCGCTGACTGGTTGGCTAATACAAGCAATGAACAATAAGTATCATACAAAAATAATTTCAGAAATAATTGCCCTAAAGTTAGTAACAGTTACAAGGGAAGGCTTTGTCCTACATAAAATTCTCTTTTGTGATCACAGAAAACTTTTTGGGAGGTCCAGGGCTTCTCCAAGTATTTCCGTATTACCTCATTTATGCCAAGTAATGGTCATGTGTCAGCAGAACATAAAAACTTACACAACACAAGAGTGTAATTTGTTTGTCCAAGTCTTTATGAATTCCTTCCTTTGAACTTTTTTACCTTCTCACCTATGCTTTTCAAGAGAAAATTAATATGAATCATCCGACCACCTTTTCTTCTGTCTCAGGAAGTATCTCTCCTCTCCACCATGAACAGCTTTCACTTGTGCTTTTTAATCTTGTCCTGTCCTGTCTTGGTCTGAATCTTTTTCTATCCATGAAGCATCTATTTCTTTATCTTTCATCTATCTGTCTACACTGTTTCCTTTACCTCAGACTTCTACACAAATTTCTAAATACTGGAAACAAAACCAAACCAAGATACTTTCCTGAGTCCTATATTCCATTTCTTGAAAGAATAGACATTTCCTACTAGGTTTACCCACCCCCTGATCTTTCTTTCATCTTCTATCCACTTCTTATTTGCAATTTCATGATCAAAAGTGCTCTTTATTTACTTCAGTGATTCTTGTTAAGACCAGTAAGGATTTCCAAACCAGTTTTAGCTAAGCTGTTCACAGATGTTTCATTCTATTAAAAGACCCACTACTTCTTGAAGTACTCTCCACCCCTGAACTCTGGGTCATCTTTTACTTGATTCTCTTCTCCAACAGCTACTTTGTATTGTCTTTCCTTTTTTGGTCCATTAGCTTTCAGGATGTTTTAGAGTTATGTGGACTAAATTATTGATGGTAATAACTGAGGTGGTAGAAGTTGGTGAAACTGCCAAGGAGTGGTGTGTAGATACAACAGAACAAAAGAGAGGTCTTGGAGGAAAGCTCACATTAAGGAGTACAGCAGTGAAAATTGTAAAGACATTATGGAGGACAGAGCAGTCAGAGAGGATGAAATAAAACCCAAAAGGCAGAAGAGAAGGGAATTGAAAGAGGGACAGTTACTGTGTGAAATGTCTCAACCCTGAAATTTATCCTCCTGGACTCCACCAAGGAGTCAAGGAGGAAAAGAACTTCAAGAGACACCATTATATTTGGGAATTAGGTGGTTGCCAAGTGAAAATATATTGTTAAGGCTTTTAGGAATGAGTGTCCTTGAAGGAAATGGAATAAATAAGGGAAGGCTAATCCTGGATAAATTAGGCAATGAAGGATAGAGCAGAAGTTTATGTACATATAAATGTGTGGCCTGTGATATTTAAGTGAATGGCCTGTAACATCTAAAATTCTCTTAATTACACTTTGCAGGACTTGTTTTTAGAACCCTGATAGGAGAATCTGAGATGCCACCCCAAATCCATAACTAAAGCAATGACAGCAGCCTAATAAACATGCACTATTATACCCTCAAGTCAGCACCCCAAATCACACCTGTTCTGTCTTTATTAGGTGAGTTTAAGAAAGTAAGCTTCTGGCAACGTATTAGTTGGTGATGGACCACAGGAATCTAACAAATAGTGAACTCAGAGAAGGAAAACCACTGGAAGAGTAATAACAAAATGCTCGAGTAGGCAAATTAATCTAAGGGTCCAAGTTTTTCTGTCATATTACTCATTAAACAGGCAGGTGCCTGCTCTTTCCTTCAAGGGAAAGAATAGTAATGGGCTACACCCTTCTTTCAAAAGAGATAAATCATTTTGAGGGTACATAGAAAGAAGGTGGCAACCATCATTCTAAGTTTTTGTTTCTTAGTTAAAGAATCTGATATTTAAGATTTAAGATATCTAAGTTTCTTAAATATTTAAGGAACTATACATTCTTTATATGTGAATTTCTATGTAGAATATACAGCTGTCCAAGAAAAGGTGATGGTTTAGTTCCAAGAATCCTAGACTGGGGGATCAAAAGCCTGACTTCACGTGCTGGTTCTGCTAGTGATCTTGGACTAATCCCTTGGTTTCCGAGTCAAATTTTCTTTAGCTGAAAATGAAAGAACTCAGATCCATCTCCTAGGATGAGAAGGTACAGAAATCTCCAAATGCTAGACATATATAATATAGCATTATGACAGATGAACTTTACTATGGCTGAATGATTAAAAAGCCTTGTAAGTCAAAGTCAGACATGGTGTAATAAGGTGACACTCACAGTTGAGACATTTGAGGAAGAACTAATATTTGATTTTCAATGTGCTTCTGTGGGTTAGGCAAACTAAGAAGTACAAGGTAGATTCTTTGAACATATTCCATAAATGTTTGTGAAAAGACAAAGCTAAGGTGTACAAATATTTTATGTAAGATGATTTACGTCACTCTCCAAATTTAGCTGAGCTTAAGTGCATATAAAGGATTAATTTGATAATCAGATGCGAATCAGTGAAACATTTCATTTCTACTTTCAAAAGTTGTTTTTCCTCTTCTATATACTAAGGTATCTTGTCTCTCTTTCTATTTGCCCTAGAGAAGAAAATGAATACCTAGTGAATCATGTAGACTTAGACACGATTGCTGAAAGATTACAAATCAGCAAATTATAGGAAGATTAAATTAATTATGGGTGGAGCATGTTATTTCACCTCTGTGATATTTATATAGAATTTCAATTGATCTATTTTTTTAATTTTATGTTTAACTACATTTTAAGTTACAAATAAGCTTAAAAGGAGTAAATAAACTTAAAAGGAGTAAATTTATGATAAGGGTCATCATCAGGTATGAATTTGCCTTAAAATGCATTTCTAAGAAACATTTTTAAGCATCAAACTGGAACACTTCAATAATTTGAAATTAAGATTCAGTTTTCTAAATCCTCCTTTCTTTTCTAAGATAGATAAACCCTAAACATTTAGCATGATATAACTAAGATTTAAAATGCATACTAACCACGTGGAGCCAGAAAGACCAGCAATGTAAGTAGCACAATCTAAAATGCCGGCTTCATACAGCGCCTTGATCACACCTGAGAATCCAACCATGGCTCGGAAGCCTCCACCTGAGCCCAATATGGCGACCACAGGCACCTGGAGTGATGAAACGCAGAGATCATTTGTAAAGTCATAAAATATATTCCCTTTTAGCTTCAATTTTCATGTTATGTGCTCCACATTTGGTAGTAAAGAATTGTAGTTCACTCATACCTTGATAATATCTATTTTCTTTCAAAGAAAATGTTTCATATAAGAAAACTAAGAATTAATGTCTATTAGAAAGCAGATGTGACTAAAATACCAACTAACTCTATTTAGAAATAACAACCATAACTCTGTATTAGCTTAACCCTTTGCAGTTTTTGGCTTGCTTTTGAGTGCACTTTTTTGGGGGGGGGGATTCTCTCAAAAATCCTGTAAAGTGAGCAAAAATGTCTTTGCTCATTTTGTAGATGGAAGTTCGAAAATGCTGATATTACTTATGTAAAATCTATTTGCTGATAATCTGGAGTTAAGTAAGCACTATGCCCTCTTTGTCCAGAATTCTTAACTGCTCCTTTATGCTGATTCATTTAAAAATATACACTATTAAAAAATGACGAGAGCTACAGAATCTGTTTATTCTTTAATCTATTAAATAAATCTGATTGAGTGGTCTCTATCTTTCAAGCATCACAAGTAGATCCTGGGAATATAGTTTAAGTAAGGCAGAAATGTAATAATAATTATGACAATATGGGTGCCTAGGTAGCTCAGTTGGTTAAGTGTATGCCTTCAGCTCAGGTCATAATCCCAGAGTCCCAGGATCAAGTCCTAGGTCTGGCTCCCTGCTCAGTGTGGAGTCTGCTTCTCCCTCTCCCCCTCCTCCCTGCCCCCTGCTCATGCTCCCTCTTTTTCTCTCTCAAATAAATAAGTAAAATCTTCAAAGAATAATTACTAGGACAATAATAAAAATAGGGATAGATGACATTTCTTGAGCTCTTACTCAGAGAGAGAGAGAGTGAGCACAAGTGGGGGGAGGGGTGGAGGGAGAGGGTGAAGCAGACTCCCTACTGAGCAGGGAGCCCACCATGGGGCTCGATCCCAGAGCCCTGAGATCATGACCTGAGCTGAAGACAGATGGTTAACCGACTGAGCCACCCAGGTGCCCCAGAAATTGTTTCATTTAATCTTCACAAAATCTCTATGTAGTGTCTATTTTAATAGATGAGGGACCAAGGCACTTGGAAGAAATACCTTGAAGACTTGCTCAGGGTCATGAAATCAGTAAACAGCAGTCAGGAATTAAACCCCAAGCTCTTATATCCAGGCTCATGCAAATATGTCTTCCTAAAATAAACGGCTACAGGCTAGGAGTACATGAGGTCCAGAAGGTGTGGTCAATTCCAATCAGAGAAACTGAAGTGGTGGAGAAAGCTTCTTCATAAATTAAAAAAGAAACCTGAGCTTAATTTTAAAGATGCACAGTTATTCAACAGGGAGGGATGAGGGCACGGAAGGAGGCTGTTCTGGAAATGGAAGCAACATGAGTCAACCAAGAGTTTTTGCAGGAGAGAAGCAAAGGCTGTCTGCAACATGACTAAAATACAAGTGTTTGTTTGTAGATGGAGAGATTGTCATTTTCTCTGTGGTCCTGAACCATTATTGCTCAAGAGAGCTGGTGGTTTCTCTATACCCTAGGGCATAGTTCTCAAAGTGTACACAGCTGTCTGGGTGTCCACAAGGTCAAAACTATTTTCATGAAAACAGTAAGATGTTATTTGTCTTTGTTCATTCTCATTACTTCATGAGTCTATGATGGAGTTTTCTAGAAATTATAGGATGTGTGATACAGCAAGAGATTGAATTCAAAAGCAGATAACAAAAATCCAGCTACTGTCTGTTAAGTCAAACAACAGAGATACTTGTAAAAATGTAAAGCAATGTTGCCTTTCTCACCCTTTTTTTGTTCTTGAAAATATGGTTATATTCACAAAATGTCATTTACATTAATATGACATGGACTTATATGAAATAAGTATGTATTTTAATAAGTTTTCTCAGTTTTCATTTTTCATATGGTAGATATTCATAGATATAACCCATATAAATAAAACCTCTTACAAGTTCTTTTCTTTTTTTAAGAATTTATTTATTTGACAGAGAAAGAGAGAGACCACAAGTAGGCAGACAGGCAGGCAGAGAGAGGGGAGAAGCAGGCTCTCCACTGAGCAGAGAGCCGGATGCGGGGCTCCATCCCAGGACCCTGAGATCATGACCTGAGCTGAAGGCTTAACCCACTGAGCCACCCAGGTGTCCCTCTCTTAGAAGTTCTTTATATTTTTTAAGCATAATGGATTTCTGAGACCAAAAATTTAATAACCACTGCTCCAGAATTATCAGGCATGTGGTGAGTACAATCCAACATCTTCCAGAAAAATTCTGAGCCTGTTGAGGAGGGGGAAGGGTGGGGGTGAAGACAGACAAGGGAATAGGGAGTGGATGGATGGAAATATTTACTGGATGGACAGAAGCTGATGTGAAAGAAAAGTCAGATTGCTGCGGAGAAAGAGTGCCTTTTGTTTGATGCTGTTTCCCAATAATAATTATTAGCAAAAGAAAGTTAGAGATTGAAGACTGAGCAAAGATGGAGCAAAGATATTAGATCACGAAGCAGTTCAAAGCTTTATAAGAAACAAAGTGAAGAAAGAAATCCCCATGGGTGGAGGAGCAGAAGCTGAAGTGAGTGGGGATGTTCTGACTGGAGTACAGACTGCAGTGAAATCAAAATTGTTGTACGATTAACAGGTTTTATTTTCAATATTTGTGACAAAGTCTCATTTGCAGAATAAACACACAAATCACAGAGTGCATATGCAGAGATGAGCTCAGGTACTTTTGCCAGGTCTTTTTGTTTTTAAAGTGAGCTCCATGCCCAGTGTGGGGCTTGAACTCAAGACCCTGAGATCAAGAGTCAGACACTCAACCAACTGAGCCACTTGGGCCCCCCACTGTTGACACTTCTATCTTATCTCCAATAGTCATGGTTTTCTTTTCTTCTGAGGCATGAATGGGAGACAATTCCTCTTTGGTCCTACTCCTAGAGCAAAGCTTAGGAGGAGAGAAACAGAATCAAGGCACATTTGTAAGAAGAATCTGGTGACTGATCCACTGTTAGGCATAAAACGGGAAGTAGGGTGGTCAGACTGGTAGGGTTTCTAGTTTTGTCTCATTAGATGATACTGTCATTACCCAGAAGAACCCCAGGGCACAGGGCCAGCTGAAGAAGAAACACCGCACTCGGTCTCAGAAATGCAGAATACACGCCATGAACGTATTCTGTCTCGAGCTCTTGCATCCTGATCCTTGGGTGTTCACCGACCAATGTGACAGATACATCTATCCATGGAATTATTATTTTAGAACTGGAAAGACCAAAAAGACTGTAGAACTCTTACATCTAGAAAAGGAAGTTTGCAGAAGTTAGGTCTAGGACTAATTTCCTAATCCAGGGTTCTTCTCTAACACCGAGCGGCCCTGAACTGAAGGAGCCTAATAGGCGTCCTAATTAGATGCAGGTTGAAGACCTCATTCATGAAAACACACTCCAGCATTCCGTACAATGGAGCAAGTTAAATGGCTTTGAACCTGTACATGTTTAGATGTACAGAATGCTTTCAATCATACATGTTTAAATTGCAAAAGACATAAAATACCTAAGTTCTTAAAAACCTGCCTGGAGGGGAAAGAAAGCCAGGATAGGAAACAGAAATGGATTATAAAGCAGGTGAACCGACGGACAATACAGTAATAGCCGTCAGAGGAGCTGTTAAGCAAGCCAGATAGGAAGTTAGAAGGAGGAAGCATTTGAATTAGGCCTTCAAGGAAGACTTGAATTTATGGACAATGTAGTAGTAACAGTGAACATTTCCTGTTATCAAGCACTGAGCCTAACATCAAGCCAAGACACTCATAAGCTGAAAAGGACAGGTGACATTGCAACAGTACTCTATGAAGTCAGGAAAAATAGGACTAAGAAAAGCTTCATGGGGAAAAAAAGTATTTGGGTTGATATTATAGAAGGAGGAAGACTGTTTATATTCAAGAATCACGTAGGGGCATTTGAGCCTGTTGATTTGATTACTTGTAACGCTGCATTATTGAAATTAACGTTAAATCCAATACAAATCAGATAGTTTAGAGTGAGAAAATTCTTAGTAACACATCTCACTGTTCAACACGCAACACAGAACCGCACTGTTGTTCAGTCAGATTTAATAAGAAAAGTTGAAAGCCTGAACATAAGACTCTCTCTAATCTTGAGAAAACATTTCCCCAGATGTCCTTCTTCATAAGCCACTAGCCCAACACATACTTACGAATATCTATGTTGTTAGGAATTTTCTGGAAATAGCCACTTACGAAACTGGAATTCATTACTTATATAACTCATTGTTTTCATTATTGCTTTACAGTAAATTCTTAGAATTTTCAGGTAGGATTTTAAAGTCAGATATCTGAGCTGCTAGCAGGTGAAAGGAATATCAGATACTTGTACATAAAAATGGAACAATCAAATTCTTGAATGACTATGTAGATTACAATTCTCATCTGCATTTACTACCCATGAATTAATCTGTTTTATGTGTGTCATTTAAGTTTCACAACTAATTTTCACAGTGACATTTTAAAGATAAAATAATTGAAACATAAGGAAGTTAATTTTTCCTGTATCAAAAAGCTAGAAAGTAATGTCCTGTGGACTCAAAGCTGGATCTATTGGCCTCCAAAGCTTTTAATTCCCTCTGCTCCATGATCTCTGAAAGCTTTCCCTATAACTTTGTGACCCAGGGCAAAGAAAATCCTCCTTGGACTCTGTTTCCTTACATGTAGAAGTACTGGGTAGAATTAGCAACCTTGAGGCCTTTAGCTACTAGTAACTCTCCAGATTTTATAACTCATATTCTGTATGATGTAAGTATATACTTTTTATTAACATTTAAAAAGGGAGATTCAATTAATCAAGAAAATAATGTATGTCTGGCACAAGCATGGGCACTTTCATTCAATTTATTTCATATAACTTTCCCAGCCCTCGAAAGGAGATCACTTCCGTTTTTCAGACGATGACGTATTTAATCCATATGAATACCTTGTCCACATACAGACGCAGCTAATTGGTCATAGAACCATGATGTGAACTAAGGTGTCACCGACACCGTAATTCACTCTTTCCTTTTACTCACTGTTGAGAAAGAAAGAGCAATCTTTGCTGAAAGAAACCATTTGATACTTAGCTAATTTATATTTCAGATTCATCTGTCACTTTGGATGATATCAGCCCAATTTTACGTAATAAATGAAGGCTAAATTTGGATGTTTTAAAAAGCTTGGTCATTCTGAAATAACTTTCAAAGAAGTAACTGAGGAGTTATAAGAAGCAGCTGTTAGTGCTGGCTCAAAATCTAAAAGAATCAAAGAAATGTGCTGTTGACAGGTTTTAGCTTATATTTAGACCTAAGAGCATTAGTATTTGTGCATAAATGATATCAATGAATATCTCTCATACTTCTCTCATATGATAACAGGAAATGAATTTTCATTTACCAAAAATCCTGTGGTTTTGATTAAATTAACTGATACATGGGCTTATGGATGTTATTAATTTCCTCCCTTGCAAAAGAAAATTCTCAAGTGCTTAAGGATTTTTTTTTTTTACATTTTCATAGGTTTTTAAGGTCTGAAAATTATATAAAGACTTTTGCCTCCTTGGCTCCTGTACTAGTCAGGGCTCTCCAGAGACACAGAATCAACAAGATGTATCTAGCTATGAACCTGTCTAGAAAGAGATTTATTTTATAGAACAGGCTTGTGAAATTAGGATGAATGGCAAGCCCAAATCTGCAGTATGGGCCAGCAGGCTCCCAAACCAGGAGAGTCAATAATGCAGTTCGAGTCTGAAGGCGAGCAGTTAGAGACCCAGGAGAGCCAATGGTGTAGATGAAGAGAAATGCAGTCTGTTGGAGAACTCCCTCTTGCTCAAGAAGGCTGATCTTCTTGTTCTATTCAGGCCTCCAAGTGATTAAACAGGGCCCACCCACATTATGGATTATAATTTATTGATCTGAATGTTCATCTCACCTAAAATCACCCCATTTCATGTTTTAAAGAGGCAAGAGAAAAGTATGTAGTATTTCTGTGCCAAAACTATCAAGTCTTAAAAACTATGCTCAAAATTATGAAAAATACAAAGAGAAAGTTCTTTTCTTGGGAAATTATTCATTTAACAAATATTTTTCACTTAAGTGGGAAAAGGTGCTTTTAATATAAAACTCTAGTGATATTATATGAAAATTCACTTCATTATTAAGTATTTAGTAAGATACTGACTTAAAATACTTATAGCACTTTTTAAAAGCACCTAGTCCAGTTGATTAAATACATTTTTAAAAAGATTTTATTTATTTATTTATTTGACAGAGAGAGAGAAAACACAAGTAGGCAGAGAGGAAGGCAGAGAGAGAGAGAAGGAAGCAGGCTTACCCGCCGAGCAGAGAGCCCGATGTGGGGCTCAATCCCAGGACCCTGGGATCATGCCTGAGCCAAAGGCAGAGGCTTCAACCCACTGAGCCACCCAGTCACCCCTTAAATACATTTTTTAATTTCCAAGAGAGTTTATCATTTTCTTGACTGGTAGGAGGGAGGACTACAAGTCAAAAAAGTTAAGTATTAGAATTTCCTACGCCAGTTCCTCGCTAGTATCATAATAGATGCTTATAGTCATTTGAATTGTTATGTTTGGGTTTGGGTTTTGTTAGCAGTATCACTTATAAATTACTCCTTTTTCTCTTTTTGGGGATAAAATCAGGCAAATAAAGAATGAAGATGCCATAAACTCCACATTATTGAAATTGATTTCAATGCCCTTTAATTTGCCCCAAATCATCTCTCTTTTTGCCAGTGTGGAGAAAAATATGGTACAAATGTCAAATCAGAACACTTTCTTCCTCTGTTTTTACTGAAAGTCAATTTTCCAAAGTGCCAACCAACTGCCAGCCCCCAGCTCCCCAAAGCATGAGTCAAAACACCTGAAGATACATTCAAGGAGGTGGCAAAGACCTAGTTTTGCAACCCTAAACTGATTATTCCCCACCAATTTATAAAAGGGGTCAGAGAAACTGTATTGAAAATGAGAGCCAACCCTATAAGTATAAAGGAGAACCAAATAAGGAGCAAGGATTCTTTTTTTTTTAGAAGATTAAATGAGCACATCACAGTGATTATCCCAATATTAAAACTGTTTAGGCTTTAGACTGCTTGTTTGTGTATCCTAGGTTTTTACTCATAATTACTATCATTATTTATGATAATTTTTTTTTGGATTAGAAGATAGAAGCAAAGATGACAATTACAGAGTCTGATCTGCCCGTGCATCTCCACAGTATCAGCAATGGTAGGAGCAGTCATGGCTGCCAGGACTGGGCAAATGGTAATCCCCGCAGTGGGGTTTGCCTCCCCACCATCCTGTGCCCAGCACCGGCCCTCTCAAGGTGCTGTCTGGTCCATTTATGGTCAGGTACATAAGCAACACCTTTGTATACAAAGGGAAGGAACTCACTGACTTGGTTTGCTTCACGAAATGTACAAAAAGTAGTATATATTATCTCATTTCAATCTATTTATAATTTTTTCCAGCACAGCCATAATTTCACATGCAGAATTTAAAAAGTGAGTTTACATTAAATTAAAATGCATTATTGTTAGTAGCATTTTGTTTTCATCCGGCCCCCCCACCCTTTCAACCCAGTAAGATCCCTCACCTAATGCCCTTAAACCTGCAGCAAATCCAGCACCTGTCCCCATCTGCAGCTTCCCTCCCTGCTTGGCCACCTGTGTTCCTGCATGCCTCCCCCTGAGCCTGTTTCCCAGGGAGCTCTGTAGTCTTCAGCAGTCATGTGTCTTACAGTGGACAGCCCTACTGAGTGGAGTCTGGGCCTCCTGGACATCTACTTTGTAGACCGACTCCAGCTCTCTTATTCCTTGGCTCTTCACATCCTACCACTA
Source organism: Taxidea taxus jeffersonii (assembly GCA_003697995.1). Taxonomy (NCBI): domain Eukaryota; kingdom Metazoa; phylum Chordata; class Mammalia; order Carnivora; family Mustelidae; genus Taxidea; species Taxidea taxus. Next base: position 386,951 of record ML105747.1, on the reverse strand, counting down.
CCTCAGATGAGAAAACCTCAAAGTCTACCTTGCGAGTCCTGAAACATGACCCTTGGAAGCCCACACCCGCTCAGGACACCTCCCTGTCCTCCTCTATTAGGAATTCTACACTGTCTGCCCTGCAATATTTGCAGCCGGAGAGGGGAATAAGTATTTATAGTAAAGGGCGCCCGGGTGGCTCAGTTGGTTAAGTGTCTGCCTTTGGCTCCCGTCATGATCCCAGGGTCCTGGGATCAAGCCCCACGTCAGGCTCCCTGCTCAGCGTTGGGGGAGGGGGGGCGCTTCTCCCTCTCCTTCTGCCCCTCCCCCTGCTCCTCCTCTCTCTCTCTGTCAAATAAATAAAATCTTAAAAAGAAATAATTGGTAGTATAAAGTTCTGTCATCCCAACGAAGGTAAGAAGGAAGAGGGAGAATATTCTGGAAGACGGAAACAACATACACAAGGAATACACATTCTCATGGACTACTCAAGCCTGACTTCTATCACCTCCTTCAGGAACTGTTTTGCTTTGCCTCCTCCTCTGTCACCAGATGGCCTCTCTTCTCTAGTCTTTCACTTAATTTATATAACAAACAAATACAGATTAGCACTCATAAAGTATATTATTTAAGGTCCACTTTATACTTCATCCAAAGGCATCTATCTGTTTAAACTGGTTATTTCATATATTCTGCCTTGAAACACGTTTCTCTTACATTCTCTGGTGAAAGTTTTAAGTAGACTTCCCTTCTCTTGCTTCCCCACTATTCCACTTCCAGATTTTTGTCCCCCAACCAGCCTGGCTTTGTTACGCTCAGTTACTAGGGAACAAAAACTATAGATTAGCATTTCCCTTCGCGTAAGACTGTAATCTGGAAACTTCATCTGACCAAAAGCTATTTTCAGACAAGAAAATTTATAAGAATGGCCTCTGAACAATCCAACTATGCCAAAAATCCCATGTACACAGTCTTAGAGATCTTACTCAGAAAAGATTCCAGGCCTCTATTCATAGAGAAATTACACTAATCAGAGACACTGTTCTAACAACAAGCTTGCTTATCAGATTTGAATTCCACAACAATAAAGCTGAAAATGAAAGGAGTGGTTTAAAGAAATTACTTCAAGGAAACACATAAAGTATGGAGAAATGCAGTTGATTGCAAATAAAACAGACATGAGAACACTCAGATCAGTTCAATCTGGACAAGGAGTAACATAGTTTAGAAAGACTTCTCTTCAAATGATTCAAATTGATAAATTTAAAAAAATATATTCTCAACGATAAAAAAAAGTTTTAAAAAGATTTTATTTATTTATTTGAGAGAAAGAGTGAGAGAGAAAGCACAAGCAGGTGGCAGGGAGAGGCAAAGGAAAAAGGAAAAAGGGAGACCCACTGAGCAAGGAGCCTGATGTGGGACTCGGTCCCTGGACCCTGGAATCATGACCTGAGCCAAAAGCAGATCCTTAACCGACTGACCACCCGGGTGTCCCGAGAATACTTTTAAAAGTCTTCGTACTTCAAAGAATAAACTCTTGGGTTATGAGGCACCTTAACTCTTTGACTAATTCATTATATCAGACAGAAAAGCTAAGATTTTATTAAATTGGAAAATGATGGCCCTCGGGCGTTATGCAGCAGAACAGAAATATTCAAGTAGTATAATCACTATTTTACTGAGCACCTACTATGTGCCCTTGCAGATTGTGCTGGAAGTTTATAAGCTAGTACTTATCCTTTTACCTAATAAGAGACACAGTCTCCATTTTACAGGGGAAGCATAGGAGGGAATGAATGTGTTCAAGTTTATACTGCCCAAATTTATTCAACATTTTAATGTGACACTGAAGTCCCAAGCTGGATGTTGTCTGTTTGTTGAACACGGGGAACAGGACAAGCAGAGTCTCTGCACAGAGAATTAAGTAGGACTGTTCTTTCTTCGTCAAACTGCCATGACAGCCTGCCCCTCATACCGTAAGGACGATTAGCCAGAACTGACTAGACGGTGAAGTCTCATCAGAGAGCAAGGGAATTGGGAACTTAAGAGATCCCTGACTGAGGAGTAACATAAAAATAGGAAACTATCACATGTATTGTGGGAATTAGTGGTTCTGAATATATCTAAAGTAATTATTTTGGACGAGAGAAAAAACTCTAGACTAAACGAAAACAACTACAGTAAAAGTCTTACTTCTAAGAACGACTTCCAAAAATATGAATTTAATATTTTTTGAAGAATATTCCAGACAGAAACATAATTACTTCATTCTCTACCCGTTGCAGAAAAGCCAATTTGTATGAATATTAGGCCAAGTTTCATCTTCCCAGAAAGACTCCTTTTTTCCACAGAACAAGGAGTCCACCAGGGGGGTTGCAGCAGCAACTTTCCCCTTGCAAAAGGAAAACCTAAGGACAAAGGCTAACAGGGCATCTGGATCAATGTGTCCCACAGACATTTCTCATGGAACAGTTCCAACTGGGATCTTTTCATCCAAACCTCCTCATCCTGTGTCTCCTCCTTAACAACCCAACACTGTGTTCCTTAGTTCTGAGTCCCTGATCCCTCTCCCTAGCTAATGCATCCCCTGGGTGCAGTGCCAAGGCACTGCCCGAATCTGTTCCCTGACCCACACAACACAAGATTTACTGAGCGTCCACCATGTGCTAGGAGCCATGCCAGGTACTGGGAATGTGAATGTTAATAACATAGACACTGTCCTGGTGTTCATAAAGCTTATATTCCACCAGAGAAAACAGACACTAAATGAGTATCTGTACAAGCATGTTTGAAGTCTGAGTGCTGTCAATGCTGAGAAGATAATGTGCATATTTGTATCACAGATAATATAACCAAGACCTAAGGGACATGGAGGGGGGATGGTGAGGGGGACAGTCTCAGAAGAAGCTACATATCTACTGCTTAAAGACCGGAAGAGAGGGTGCTAGCTACCTGAAAAGCAGGTGGGGCGGGGAGAGGGCGGGTACAGAGGAAGCGCGCTACAGGGCGAAGGAACAGTGTCTAGAAAGGCACCAACTGGGAAAGGGTTCTGAGGAGACATGGAGCTAAAAGGCAGCACCCAGGGAAGGAGCGCGGTGTAAACTGGAAAAAACGGGAGTTGGAGAGATGCTGGGAGGCCAATCCTGAGAATGGGGGGAAGAATTTTCAGCTCTGCTTTGGGAGCGAACAGAAGGTGGGGAGAGGGAGGACAGGCAGAGGTAGAACTACAGAAAACAGAGGTGTTGCGTTCCCTTTTAGTTCCCTTTAGATGGGAGGGATACCAGTTAAGAAATCAAGCAGGTGCATGAATGTTCAGCTCTGAAGCTCAGAAGGGAGGTTTTAAGTCCATGATCTACATGGGGAGTTCTTTGGACACAGGTGCTGGGTGACATCATGGAAGGGAGAGAAAATTCTTAAAAAAAAAAAAAAAAGATTTTATTGATTTATTTAACAGAGAGAGAGTGAGAGAGAGCACAAGCAGGGGGAGCAGCAGAGGGAGCGGGAGAAGCAGACTCCCCCATGAGCAAGGAGCCTGATGCAGGACTTGATCCCAGGACCCTGGGATCATGAGCTGAGTCAAAAGCAGAAGTTGAATCGACTGAGCCACCCAGGTGTCCCAGGAGAGAAAATTGTTAAGAAGAATGCAGAGTGAGGAGACAGAGGGTCTAAGGCAAAGAACACTTCTATTTAAAGAATGCACAGGGGAAGATCTGCTACAGGGCACCGAAAAGGCTTGATGAAAAGGAAGAGGAGGCAGTAGGTGAGTGCAGAGAATGTTTCACAAGGTAGGGAGACATGGTCATTTGCTCCAACAGGGACCAGGGAGACAGGGCAAGATCTTTTGCACTTATTAGTACGGGAAAGCAGCTGCAGTAGAATCCTGAGGTCAGAAGCCTGAGAAAGTGAAGAAAGAGGATGAGAAGGTGTGGGAAACTTGGAGAAGTCTGGGAACACAAGGAGAGAAGTGGAGAGACAGGAGGAGGGAAGGTACATTCCAGGCAGATTTTGTGTTTTTTCCTCTTCTCCCCTTCCTGTCGGGAGTTGGTATTTCTACAGCAAAAATTCGTAAAGAGGTAGAGGCAGACAAGTCGGGAGGCGGGGAGTGACCTTTGGACTGAGCAACTGAGACAGTTGCTACACTGGGCTCCTGGCTGGGGCTGGCCATCTGTATCTGCTGTCGATCTTCATTTGGAAGAGAAGGAGCTGTTTCCTCCACGGAATTCGAGAGGGAAGCAGCAAAGGATAGCGTAACTTACGGGACATGGTAATCCTCCGGCAAGAAAGGAAGGCTTTGTCATCTGATGCCTATTGACCTGTCTTTGATTAGGAGGCACGTGTCTCAGCTGTGAGGGGAACAGAGGGTATCAGCAGCTGGGAGTGAAAGAAATAATTGTTGCAAATGAGTGGAAAGCCGTGAGGTGGGGGAAACAGATTGCAAAAGAGCATCGGGCAAATGAAACTGATGGCCAGGGCATCGGGCAAATGAAACTGATGGCCAGGAATTAACAGAGGTAGCCATTTCATGCTTTTTTCCTTTTTCTAACAAACTCATTCCTTCCTCCAGGCCTGACTAACAGTTTTCAATTCCAGGAGGACCTGCCGTTATAGAGGAGGGAGAGGTTTTCCTCCACCCTCTTAAGGTCTCTGGTGGGTCTGAAAATTAAACTGGCAAGAGAAGTTAACAGGAGAAAAGCATAAGGATTTATTTAAGTTAAGTTTTATGTGACATAGGAACCTTCCTAAGGAAATAAATACCAAAGAAACAGTTACAGGGACCCCTGGGTGGCTCAGGCAGTTAGCCATCTGTGTCTGGCTCAGGTCATGATCCTAGGCTCCTGGGATCCAGTCCGGCATTGGGCTCCTTGCTCAGCGGTGAGTTTGCTTCTCCCTCTGCTTGTTCCTCCCCCTGCTCATGCTCTCTCTCAAATAAATAAAATCTTTAAAAAAAGAAAAAGTTCATTCAATGATCCCATGGGGGAGGGGGTTCGAGGGAAGGGCAAAAGGGGTGAAGGGGATGGGACATATAGGTTTCCAGTTATAGAATGAATAAATCATGGAAATGAAAGGTACAGCTGGAGGAATATCAAATGGTCAGTGGTACTGTAACCGTTTTGAATGGTAACATGTAATAGCTACACTTGGTGAACTTGTATGTCAACTATACTTCAATTACAAAATGATAAAAAGAAAATAAATTTCAATGATCCTTTTACATCTGAACCTAAACTTTTCTTACAAATAAACATCTTATTGGGGCACCTGGGTGGCTCAGTGGGTTAAAGCCTCTGCCTTCGGCTCAGGTCATGATCCCAGAGTCCTGGGATGGAGCCCCACATCAGACTCTCTGCTCGGCAGGGAGCCTGCCTCCCCCTCTCTCTGTGCCTGCCTCTCTGCCTACTTGTGATTTCTGTCAAATAAATAAATAACATATTTAAAAAAATAAACATCTTGTTTGTGCATAAGTATGCCTATGCATCATCTTTTTAAAACTATATCTGATCAATATTACTAAATATGGGCAGCACTTGTGATGATCTTCCTCAAAGAATTTGTATTTACGAAACACCTTATCTTAAAACGCTGAAGATATGATGCTCAATCAATCTCAATATTTCCATATTTGGGTGTAATTTGGGAGACAGTGACTATTAAATTGCAGTAACATTTGAAACATTTCCAACTCACATCACGTGTAGAATATAAACCTTTACTATTCTCTGGACCCAGGAGTTTCTTCATGTTTTCCTTTATGTTTTCTTTTCTCTGTTGTCTGAAAGTTTTCTCCTGATCACACAGAGCCATACTGAATCGCAGGTCTGGGGATGAACTGTATAAGAAATAGAAAGTCATGAGCCAATGTCCCAATGTCCCCAGCAGTCTTGTTATAAATCACCCAGTTCCCAGCACCTTCGCTGATGTATGCTCATTGCTCCCCTCAAGCCATTTCCTAGAAGGGGACATAAAACAAGGGTGTAAAATGATGGCTGGCTTAAAGCTGCAGGTTCCAAGGCTTGTTTCCAGAAAATAAGAGTAAGAGATGTTTTTAAAAAAAAACAAAACCAAAAATAAGCAAGCAGCCCCTGATAAATTCATCTTATCATAGCCAACACTTTGGGAAGTGCTTCAGAGAATAAACCTGTTTAGATCTGTTTGGCACAGTATTTCTAATGATGATGTGATCAGGAAAGCCTTCCTTCCATCCCCTACTTCTCCATGACATAACACTACCATCCCCAAGAGTCTGTGTTCTGAGGGGCACACCTGTAGAAATACCATCTTTAATGAACTGCCTTGTCGAAGAGATGTCCCCCTGTGACCACAAAGGGAACTTCTAATGGTAGGACTTTAGATAACCACAAATAAGCCAAGAGCTGGAGGATTTGGGGACCCTTACATTGTATACCCTTCCTTTCTAATAATGGCAGCAGCAACTTCTCAGATACCTGTACTATGTGAGAAACCACACTAGGTATGTAGGTATGTGTCACTGCTGAAATAATGAGAGTAAATCTTACACATTATTACATAATGTATGATTTTTTTACAATATATTATTTTTATAACTCCATATCACAGATCAAAAACACTGAAGCTCTGAAAGATAAGGATCACAGAGCAAAATATGTATTTTCCACAATGCAACAATGCCTCACAAATGAGGCCCAATACTGAATTCTAAAACCAGCTACTGAAATTAAAAAAAAAAAAGAACAAAAAAACCCCCTCGAAATCTATGTTGTGATGGGAAGAAATTCAAATGTACAAAGCAAGAAGTTTGCTAATCAAATATTATCTCTTTACTATTCATAAAAGTGAGTCCTTCCCTTTAGAATGAATTAAGTTAAGCATCATTTCTGTTAATTCAGTGTATTTCTTTTTTTTTTTTTTTAAAGATTTTACTTATTTATTTATCTGAGAGAGAGAAAGAGAGAAAGCACAAACAGGGGGAGAGACAGAGGAAGAAGCAGGCTCCTCGCTGAGCAGGGAGCCCGACATGGGGCTCAATCCTGGAACCCTGGGATCTTGACTTGAGCCGAAGGCAGATGCTTAACACACTGAGCCCCGCAGGCACCCCTAATTCAGTTTATTTCTTCCAACATATTTCTTCCAGTGTATTTCTTTCTTCTTTTGGTGTATAAACCAAAAGCCTTTTGGTTTATACACCAAAAGAAGACATTCAGTAGCCTCTGGGCTATGTACTCTAATGATATTTGATCACTGCAAATATTTTAATTACTACTTCCCAAAGGACAAATATGGATAACTCAAAAAAGAGCACATATGATTAAAAATAAAGAACAGAAGAATATTTAGGTTCATTAGTAAATTTTTAAAATATTGCTATTATTAATAATTTTTAAGAAACATTTGAAGTATCTATTTTCCAGTACCTGGGAAAGGCAGAGTAACACTCTTATCATATATTCATTTTGGGAATAAAAGTTTGCAAAACACTTTTGAAAGTCGTTCAGTGATGCACACCAAAAATAATTAAAATGTGTATTCTCTTTGAGCAATTCTATTTTTGGACACCTATTTTAAGAAAAGTAACTGTAGGGGCTCCTGGGTGGCTCAGTGGGTTGGGCCTCTGCCTTCGGCTCAGGTCATGATCTCAGGGTCCTGGGATCGAGCCCCACATCAGGCTCTCTGCTTGGCAGGGAGCCTGCTTCCAACCCCCCTCTCTGCCTGCCTCTCTGCCTACTTGTGATCTCTGTAAAGTAAATAAATAAAATCTTAAAAAAAAAAAGAAAAGTAACTGTAAATTTTGAAAAGATCATTTAACCACATTACCCAGTATAAAAATGGTCAGTATAGTATATTAAAACATGGATTACACAGTTATTAAATTTGACTATTATGAGGCTTAAGCAACAAGGAGGAAAGAGATCAGAGTGAATGAGCGTTTTTTAAGCTAAGCCTTAGGGTAAACTCTCTATTATTTTTTATTATAATATATTAGGTTGAGTACCTTCTAACCATTTTAATAAAAATCCCACCTACGCAGTTGTCTCTGTGAACTCATCTCAACTGTGTTTCCTTTTCTGCTTCTAAGAATAACCACTACCTTAGACTTGCTCTTTAGTATTCCAAGGTATTACTTTATAATTTTACAGTATATATTTATATCTCTAAATTATAGAGTCATTTTACAGTTTTTTAGGTTTTTTAAATAAATGGTATCAACTGCATGTATTCTGCAATTTCTTCTCCATGAAACATTTTGTTTTTGAGATTCACATAAACAGATATATAAATAGAAATAATTCAAACATTTTTTACTATTATGGAGTATTTCCATGATTAGAATATAATTTATTTATCTATGAACATGGGGGTCACTTCTAACTTCTCTAAACTATTACAAACAGTTTTACTATGAACATGTGGTGCACATATAGAAAACTTTTCTATTTCATATTTATATAAAATATATGCTTTTTCTAAAGGACATCTCATTAAATCATCACAATATGCTTATAATGCACTTTCTTATTTTACAAATGATTAAAAAAGTGATTAAAAATCTTTCGGCTGTTCACATAATTAGCAAGAGGCAGATTTAAAATGAGGACTTCTCATTCTGGAACTCACGTTCCTTACAATATACAATGCTGATCACTATCTTACATTAAGCACAAGGAATTTAATTAAAAAAAATTTTTTTTAAAGATTTTATTTATTTATTTAACAGAGAGAGAGAGAGAGAGAGAGATCACAAGTAGGCAGAGAGGCAGGCAGGGGTGGGGGGGGGGGAGCAGGCTCCTTGCTGAGCAGAGAGCCCCATGCAGGGCAAGATCCCAGGACCCTGAGATCATGACCTGAGCTAAAGGCAGGGTCTTAACCCACTGAGCCACCAAGGCACCCAAGGGTATGATTTTTTTTTTTAAATCTATGAGCAGAGCAATACACATAGATGTTTAGAAGATATTAGTATAAACTGTAAAAGAAATTTCAAAATATTGAGTAATTTTATAAATATAGTAGGAGAAGTTTGGTTCATTTATTTCCCCTTTCATGTATTATCTTTTTTTTTTTTTGAAGATTTAATTTTTTTGACAGAGAGAGAGTGAGAGAGCACAAGTTGGGGGAGTAGCAGAGAGAGAGGGAAAAGCAGGATCCCAGTCAAGCGGGGAGCTCGATGTAGGGCTCAATCCTAGGACCCTGGGATCAAGACCTGAGCCAAAGAAAGATGCTTAACTGACTGAGCCACCCAGGAGCCCCTCATGTATTATCTTTAATTTTCTTTCTTGATTTTACTTTATATGTAACGGAAGACATTCCATGGAAAGTTGACTTTTTCTTTAAAGAACATTTCCATTTCAGAGAAAAACAAATGAACATATAAAAATAGAGTTTGATTAAAGGTCATTATAAACGTATAGTAAGTTGCTTCTGGACAATATATCTTATTTAGCTGAGTTTTTTCCTACATTTCTTGATAATTATGGTTTGTTAAAGTGAATTTCTTTTACATGCTATAGGCCTAATTACAGCACTGAAGACCATTTCCCATTAAGACAAATAGCAAGACTTTCTTGTCAAATAATAAAAATTTTTTCTAATCTCATGCTATAAAATATACTACTTTGAGGCAAGAGTCAACACAATGCTGAGTAACACAACTCACTTGGACTGCCCTTTGATACTTCCTGACATATCTTCAAGGACAGTGGTAATTTATGTAATAATTTACTAAGCTCAATCAATGTGTTACAGGAACCAAAGTAAGGGAAAGAAATGACCTAACCCAGTGTCATTGTATCCATCCTCATTCATTTGGAAAATCACACAGCAGGAGAATATTACACTGATACATGTGGTGTACTAGTTACTTTGGTAAAACCCATTTTCATAGGGAAGTTCAAGGAGACACGGAGAGTTTGAGGGAGGTGGGATGTAGTGAACTCAGTGTTAGATCTGGCTAATTTTCCAGGTAGGCCTGACTCCTCTAAGATGCACTATTTGGAAATAAATAAATAATTTCCCAACATGTTTTTGTAGACAATTGAAAGAGCAACATGCTTCATGGAACTTTACTACTTGTAGTCCTGCTGATCTCCATGTGGAAAAAGAGTCTCAATTTTCATTTTTATAGTTTCCTGTTTCTGTTTACTTTCATGTTTTTGAATATCTATCTGAATCAACAATGAAAAAGAGGCTTAAATAACCATATTTGTTCATTTCTGTGGGAAATGAACCTTAGGGAGAACTCTCTAAAAGCTCTTATTATTGACCTTATAAACCCTAAACTCTATTATTTAAAGACCAAACTACAGAAAAATTAAGCAAAGATATTACATTTATTATTATTTTTTAATGTAGTTGCTAACAGAGAAGAGCTAAAGAAAAGTCTGATACATTTTTTATACAAGTGTCAGTATTATTTCATATTTTAAGTTTACCCTTTAAAAATTAAAACAAGTCAGTGGATCACTCACAATATTTTCCACCCAATGAAATAAAAGTACTTACCAAACTTCAAGAGACATTTCCAGAAACATTTCAGTGACCTAGAACAGGTCAGATAATAATCAGATTAGGCCATAAAATGGATGATGTGTGTTACATATAATGCAAACAAGGTCAAAATAATTTTTGAGTGCCAGAATATTTTTAACCTAAAAGAATCCTAAAAAGAAAAGTAATATAGCATCACGGAGACCCTAAATTATGGGTGTATTTATATATATATATATGTATATATATATATATATATGTGTATATATATATATTTTTTTTTGCTATTCTTCATGATATAAGTCTATTTAATTAGTCATTTTAGTGAATGTAAGAATTGCCTCTACACGGTTGTTTTCTTCTTCCACTAAAATGAAGTAGTTGAGTTCTATAAACATTATGCATGAAACCTAAAATTTGCCTCTGAAGGTGTGCCTATTACTCAGGAACTATCCCTGGGCCAAGAAAGCCTGGGTGAAAATGTGCACAGGTGCGTTTGTGACAACTGTGGGCTGGAATAAACTGAAGACAGAGCATCTATCCAAGATGGCAGCAGGACCAGGGGCCAGCCAACTGTGGTCAGCTCAGGATACATCTACAAATGTTTGAGTTGGTGGGGATGTCTCAGTTGGTGGCGCTCAGGTTTTCATTTTTTCAACACTGTGAGCCAACCAAATTTATCAGAGGACTCCATCCTGCCAATGGGCCAATTGTGCCTTAATGGAAAAGAGAGTGATTAATATCTACAGAGAAGAAGAGGTATTAAAAGGTGTCCTTCCGGGACGCCTGGGTGGCTCAGTTGGTTAAGCGGCTGCCTTCGGCTCAGGTCATGATCCCAGCGTCCTGGGATCGAGTCCCACATCTGGCTCCTTGCTCCGCAGGGAGCCTGCTTCTCCCTCTGCCTCTGCCTCTGCCTGCCTCTCTGTCTGCCTGTGCTTGCTCTCTCTATAACAAATAAATTTTAAAAAAAAATTAAAAAAAAAAAAAAAAAGGTGTCCTTCCAGGGCACCTGGGTGGCTCAGTGGGTTGAACCTCTGCCTTCAGCTCAGGTCATGATCCCGGGGTCCCGGGATTGAACCCCGCATTGGGCTCCCTGCTCCGTGGGGAGCCTGCTTCGCCCTCTCTCTCTGACTGCCTTTCTGCCTACTTGTGATCTCTATCAGGTGAATAAATGGGATCTTTAAAAAAAAAAAAAAAAGGTGTCCTTCCAAAGACTACACATCTGTTGTATGGAAAGACCTTCTCTGTACTACCCCCTGCCACTACTTATAAATAATGTAATTTTAGATTGTTATGAGAACCAAATGAGAAAATGTTTTGCAGGTTGCTGCATAACTGTAAAATGGTGCTATTTTTTTTTAATTATACCAGTTATCCTAGAATATAGTTAGAGTGAACCTGCCCAATACCTTCGGATAGAACAGAACTTGGATATGCCTCTTAAAAGGCAAAGAGGATGTTTTTGGAAGCAACACAAAATGCTATAGATTACTGGCTTTGTTTTCTCTTTGACTTCAGAGGGTGGAAAAAAACAAGCTAGAAGGAGCTTTCCAAAAGGTTAAAATAAGTTCATGGCTAACTCTCAGGACTGCATTTTATGAGTAAGAAAAAGGTACTGAACTCATCTGTACAAGAATTTGCCTCTCCCACTAAACTGTGAGCTTTATCTTATATAGATCTTAGCTCATTGCACAGTGTTTGGTATTCAACACATAATCGATACATACCTATTGAATTACTGTGCATGTGTGTGTGAGGGGATCGCACAAGGTGGTCTTTCCTTATCAAGAAACATTTCATCACTTCTAAATATACAATCATGGGTTGGTCTAACACACACAGCAGTTCCTCTGAAATCCTATGACCTTTATTCATCAAGGCAGCATATCACATTACTTTGAAGTTAACAAAATAATAAAGAATCCCATTACAAATGGAATTACACATGCCCACATGAATCAGAGTTCAGTTTATAAGTAAAAAAGGTGACTGGCTTCTAAATTAATGTAACTGCTGTCTGTTCTACCAATGGTAGCCCTGCTCAGACCACATCCCAGTACATCGTGTTGGTACCCTATTTCTAAATTTCAAATGGAGTCTTTCCCAAAGAGAGCTTAGAAAACGTTATAGTGAATGAGGTTGCTTTGGATATTTAGTGAGAAAAACAAGACGTGGGTAAAACATGGTCTGGTTTTTTTCCCCCCAAAAAACATATGAAAGTTGGTATTAAAATGACATCAGATTTACTGTTTTCATCACCAGAGGGCAAAAACACCACAGGAGAATGGAAACTCAAAGAACAATATTACGACTCTTTATGAAGTTTTCTAACAAATGGAAAGATTTGAAGCTGGAATGGGCTTCCTAGTCCAATGTGCCTCATAATGACAGACTTGAGAAAAAAGATGGCTCCCCAACAGGCAAGTCCCTAAGCAATTCAGATGTTAAGATAATCAGTGCCTGGTTGTATCTAATGCCTACTTGTCCCAACAACTTAATAAATAAAAGGAAAATCAACTGCGCTATGTTCATAGTCATAGTTGTCTTTGCCACAGAATGTCCCTTCTATAACCACCCACGGCGCTTCTTGGCTAAGACATTCCTAATCCTAGACTGACTGGTAAGACTTCTTAAATGAAGGCAGGATGAGAGAAGGGAAGACACAGGATTTTCCCACCGTGCAGAGTAACACAGAATGTGTTGTGGTGGGGCTTGTCTCATGGATGGGGTCCTCATTTCCACATGTTGCCCAGGTGGATCACCCACAATCTGGAGGAAATTTTAAACTCTCCCGCCTGATGCGCTATGCTCAGACATGCTATGAAAACTGACATTTACAATCTCACCACACCTTTCAACCTGAAACATGTCATTCAGATGCGATAGCCACAAAAACATGTACTTCCTGTGAGGCACGAAACAAGTATTGTAAATTCCTTCCCATATACCACAGGACAGTCTTCCACACTGCTTGCAGTCTCAAAGCAATCTGAAGGAAAGGTGACCGAGTCTCTCTGGCTCTCCCCAACCCCATAACGCCTAGCTAGAAACCAGACAAATGAGAAGAGCTCCACCTCTTCTAGGAATTATAAATGTAAGAAGCAGACTGTACTCAGTGTGCGTTCTTGTGGAAAACAACAATCTCATCTTTGAATTCCACGGAGGAAAGCAATTTTAGATGCTTACAATGGGAGATGTTCACCGGGGTGGGGGCGCGGTAGGGAGATGGGGAGAAGGTAAGGACCTAGAGGAGAGAAACTATATCAAGAAGCCATTTTAGATTTTAAAATAATTTACTTTTTAAAAGATTTTATTTATTTATTTGAGAAAGAGAGCAAGAGAGAGAACACACCGGGGGGGGGGGGGGGGGGGGGGGGAGAAGCAGACTCTCTGCTGAGCAGAGAGCCCAATGCTGGACTGAATTCCAGGACCCTGAGATCATGACCTGAGCCCAAGGCAGAGGCTTAACACACCCAGGCATCCTTAAAAATAATTATTTAAAGTACCTAACCAGGGCACCTGGGTGGCTCAGTGGGTTCATGCCTCTGCCTTGGGCTCAGGTCATGGTCCCAGGGTCCTGGGATCGAGCCCCATGTGGGCTCTCTGCTAGGCAGGGAGCCTGCTGCTCCTCCCCCTCCCCCGCCCGCCTCTCTGCCTACTTGTGATCTCTGTCTGTCAAATAAATAATTTAAAAAATCCTTAAAAAAAAAAAAGTACTTAAACCATTAATTTACTTGCAACTTTCCAGGGTCATTTGAAATGATAAAGCTAAAGCAATAAGCATAGTGCCTGCCTGGCATTAAGAGGTTGTTTAAAATTATTATTATGAGGGCGCCTGGGTGGCTCAGTGGGTTAAAGCCTCTGCCTTCCGCTCAGGTCATGATCTCAGGGTCCTGGGATCGAGCCCCACATTGGGCTCTTTACTCAGTGGGGAGCCTGCTTCCTCCTCTTTCTCTGCCTGCCTTTCCGCCTACTTGTGATCTCTGTCTGTCAAATAAATAAAATAAAATCCTTAAAAAAATTATTATTATGAAAAGACACACACCAATGATTTGAAGCTTGAGAATCTATCCTATTAGTAAAGAGCTCTTCAAATATACTATGCCTTTGCTTATTAATACACTCCAGCATTTACAACCTTCACTTTCAAAAAAACATTACTTTGAATTCTGATCCCTCCTGAGTCTATGTACTCTTCCCCACCCACCCTCAGAAAAATAAAACAGCAACAGATCCGCAGGCAGAGTGAATAATCATTTACAACTTTTGAGAGAATAACAGCATATTTTCTGTTTTATCTGTATACACCTGAACTATAAAAGATAAAATAAAATTACATTTAAAAAATAAGGGCTACTTTTACTAAAAATCATGTTTCCATATGCGTTAACCCTATCCAGTGAAGAAGGAAGCAGATGTGGATCTAATAAGAGGCAATTCAAGTGCAGAGCAAAAATGAACAATTCCACCAATACAAGCCAGATCACGTCTAGGTAAATTTTGCAAGTTTAAAATTGAATGAGATCATGCTAAAGTCACTTTTTAAAATATATATGATGTTTATTTTTTTAAGGATTTTATTTATTTATTTTTTTTTTAAATATTTTATTTATTTATTTGACAGACAAAGATCACAAGTAGGCAGAGAGGCAGGCAGAGAGAGGGGGAAGCAGGCTCCCTGCTTGAGCAGAGAGGCCGATGCGGGGCTCGATCCCAGGACCCTGGGATCATGACCTGAGCCGAAGACAGAGGCTTTAACCCACTGAGCCACCCAGGCGCCCCTGTATGATGTTTATTTTTTTAATTGAGATGTAACATTTAACATTATATTAGTTTCAGGTATATAACACAATAATTTAATATTTTTATATATTGCAAAATGATTACCACAGTATACTGTCTAGTTAACATACACAACTTCTTAATAAAATAATATTTGCATTTACTACCAGGAATCATCTTAATCTATTCACCTAAGAATTCAGGATAATTGTCTCCCCCTCCCCTTCAAAAGATTTGAACCATTAAAAAATACACCATTTCTCCTACAGTCATGTTCTCCTCTATCATGCAGGGTTCCTCCCTACATTTGAGGATCATCCCTCTTTCCTTGATTTAAGCTCCCTTTCCCTTATGTAGACACTGGAAATTCTAAACCAGATTTCCTAGAGCAATATTACCAAACCAAAATACTATCTCTTTTTCTCCAAATGGGAATGTCTCAGACTCTAGTTTCTCCTTTTAAACTTAATTCACTTTCATTATTCCTGTCTGAGTAATTCCCAGATTTTCTGTATTTCTCATAAGTGCATTCATTTATCCTTTCATCCAAAAGTGACTCAAGCATCTAATGTGTATCAGGATAGGTATGCAATAATAATTAAGCTGAATGTATTCTACTCCTTGATGGAACTTCAGGCCAGTAGATCCAAGGAGACAAGAACATTCTAAAATGCCCTATAATTTAAAAGTCGTAAATTGTGAAAGTGTCAAAAAAGACTCAGTTAAGTTTCCATTGCTAGCATCCTCAAATGAAAACGTGTTCTCTCTTAAAGCCAGGAGCTGTTTGACCTCTGTTTGAGCTCTGACCTGCATCCATCTGATGGCATTCACCTCCAGCCAAAGATCCCCCAACTTCTCATAAAAGAATATAGTCCTCTCGTTTCCCCTCCAAAATCTGCGTTGTCTCATTCACTTAGCTAATCTGTAATCTTAGTCTTCACACATTAACACGTAGTTTTCCAAAGAAATCATCCTGACATTAACTTCACATTCTAAACTCAGCATCAAAACTACCATCTTTTTAAACCTTTGCCACTCTCTCTTCTAAAGAACGACCTCATTCATTTTCCAGTTTGTAATCATGAATAAGCAACCATCAAAGAAAGCAATCAGGCAGAAGCAGATGCCACTGAAGCCATGAGACATGGCTATTTTTAAACAATACCACTAACATCTAAATAAAGATGGCAAATAAAAACACCACACCGCATCAACTAGAGAAGCTATCTTCCTCAAAGTACTGGCCTAAACAAACTAATTTTAGCTAGAGAATAAAGAAGTGTAATCTTTCTCTACTGTCCCTCAACCTTAGCATTTTTAAGATTCTCTTGAATGGGCTACTTTGCTTACACAAAACACAGCAAATTCTGAATATTTCTGTTATATCTTTCCATTTTAAAATGGGATTCTGTAACCCACAGTCACACTTGATATATTCAGTAATGGGTGACTGGAGCATTGTTGAACTGTGTTAAATGATCACTAAAGAAATCAGTAAAATATGTATATATATTCGTTTTGGTAAGTTCAAACAAATAAGTAAGCACATGACAGACAGTTAAATCTGGCCAGTTACAATGAGAATATCTAGCATTTATTTAGTGCATACTGGGCCAGGCACAGTTCAAAAATTTTCCATGTATTAATTAATTTAACCATAACCACAACCTTAAGAGGTAGGTACTATGTATAACCCTGTTTCACAGATGATGATGCAGGGAAAAGGGAAAAAAAAATAAAAGTAACTTGTTTAACATCACATGGGCCGTTAAGTAGCAGAATCATGATTCCGACCCAGGCAGTTGCTGACTGACTCTGAGCTTGGGGTCCAAAACATCAGGTCCCGCCAATTTCTTTCAAATGACAACCGTGATGCTCTCTCACAACCCAACCCTAAATGCCAGAGAGAAAACAAAACAAAACAAAACAAAACAAATGTGGACCCAGCCCTAAGACTGGCTTTTTCCTAAAAACAACAAAAAAATAATAAACAACAAAAAAAGCTCAAAAATCGAGTGATAAATCAGTCTTGGGAAGAGCCAGATGGATCCAGTGTAAATTCCCACTCTGCAGCTCCAGCTGGTCTCACTGCCCAGAGCAATCACTCCATTCAGCTCCTGCAGACCCGAGAAAGCTGCTGTTGCACTCCTAATGCTCGTCCCTGGCTACAGAAGTCTGCTAACAGTGGACTCGACCTTTTTGTTTTCACTAGGAAACATACCCTGTCTCTTTACCTCCTACTGCTGCTTCCTAATACATCTGAGGAAGAAGCCAAATCCTGTTTCTTGAAATTCCCCATTACCTGGTCAAAAACCTTCCACAATTCACTGCTGTTGGTAAGAAAACATCTAAATTCTAACATCTCAGATTTGAGCTCTGCCGTAGTTTGACCCCTGTGTACTCCTTCTTCCTTTATGCACGAATGCTCTGCTCCCATCACACTGGTCTAGACACTGTTTCCTGAACATACTTGTCCTTCGGAGTCCCATGACTATGAGCAAAGGCTCAGGCTATTCTCTCCACCAGAACGGACTTCCAGCCTCTTCATGATCCAACCACATCCTTCCTTTAAGGACAAGCCTAAACTATTGGTATCTACTGTAACTCACTGAAATCCCATCCCCCTTCCCCTCCCCGTCCTCACCTCCGTCCTCACCTCCTACCACAATCCCTACTACTCTTTCTCAGTGTGTTCCAGCATATTCTCTTCACTGCTGTTACTCAACACGCCAGGCAAACTTCCATTTCTTGACTTTTCTACTTGGAGCAACTTCTGCCGCACCCCCCACCCCCCATGTTCATCAGAGATGCTCTTAGCCACGTTTTTGAAACTGCACTTGCAACTCCCTTTACATACATAAACTCCTCTTTCCTCCTTCCTTGGTTTATTTAGCACTTATTGCTATCACTACCTAATGTAAGTAACTTTTGTTTACTTATCTTGCTTCTTGTCTCCTTTACCAAGTAGAATATAAGTTCCATGAGGGGAGGGATTCTTATTGTGTTGCTCACTGCCAAACAGGTAGTGTCTAAAGACTGTCTGACATACAGTAGGTGTTTAATAGTTGCTTGTGAAATGAATTAATAATTCCTTCTTATAACTCCCACTGTATATATTATCTACACTCTCTATTTGGCACTTAAAATTACACTATGTAAATACTAAACTCTAGTTAATGATATACTAAATGTTTAGGGGTGAAGGATAGTGTCATTTGCAATTTGTTTGTTTGTTTGTTTATTTAGAAAGTGCATGAGTGGAGGGAGGGGCAGAGGGAGACAGAGAGACAGAAGCTCAAGCAGACTCCCGGCTGAGGCAGAGCCCAACACAGGACTGGATCCCCTGACCTCAGCACCACGACCTGAGCAGAAACCAAGAGTCAGACACCCACGGGATTGAGCCACTCAGGTGGCCTCTCCAATTTGTTCTTAAATGCATCAAAAACGAAGTTGGTTTGGAGCACGGGGTGGCACAGCTGGTCACGTGTCCAACTCTTGGTTTCAGCTCAGGCGTGATCTCAGGGTTGTGAGATTGAGCCCCATATAGGGCTCTGTGCTCAGTGAGGAGTCTGCTTAAGACTCTCTCTCCTTCTCCCTCCTCCCCTTCCCACCCCACTTGCTCTCTCTCCCTCTCTCTCTCTAAAATAAATAAATGGTTTTTAAACCATAAGATGGTTTGATGGATGGGTAGAAGGACAGATATGTGGCAAAGTAAATACAGTAAAACATTAATTGTAGAGTCTGTGTGGCAGTTATACAAATCTTCCCACTTTTTTCCATGCTTAAAAATTTTTATAATAAAATTTGGAGAAAAATATAACACTTTAGAAAGCCCTTCCCTGAATATATCAGCTTCAGTTGCCCACCAACTATTCCTTATCATATCCCTCTGCTCTAGTTTCTTCACAGTATTTCTTTCTAGAGGATGTTGTATTAACTTGTCCTTTGCTTTCTATTTCTATATACCTCCCCAATCCGAACATCATCTGTCACGTCCTCTACTGTTTGCCCATCACCTAGAATACTGCTTAGAATACAACAAGTGTTTAATAGCTCCTAAGTTAAGTAAATTAATGAACAGATGCCCCAAGACACTGCTTATTGTATTACTTATCAGTCTACACATGAATGTTTACTCCTTTCCAAACAGATTAATAGTTCCTTGAAAATGAACTTGTTGTAGCTTTCTTAACATTTAGCAAGTATTAGCTACAAAATTTTAGCTGCTCAAATTCTCATATTAAAAAATAGTCTACTGGGCGGCTGGGTGGCTCAGTTGGTTAAGTGGCTGCCTTTGGCTCAGGTCATGGTCCCAGGGTTCTGGGATGGAGCTCTGCATCAGGCTCCTTGCTCAGCGGGGAGTCTGCTTCTCCCTCTCTTGTTACTCCTTACTGCTGCTCATGCTCCCTCTCAAATAAATAAAATCTTAAAAAAATAATCTACTGATAGGTCAGTATTTTATTTTATTTTATTTTTTTTAAGATTTTTATTTTATTTATTTATTTATTTATTTATTTGACAGAGAGAGATCACAAGTAGATGGAGAGGCAGGCAGAGAGAGAGGAGGAAGCAGGCTCCCTGCTGGGCAGAGAGCCTGATGTGGGGCTCGATCCCAGGACCCTGGGATCATGACCGGAGCCGAAGGCAGAGGCTTTAACCCACTGAGCCACCCAGGCGCCCCTAGGTCAGTATTTTAAAATCACATAATTTTTTTTTGGCATCCCTGGGTGGGCACAAAATGAAAAATTTTTATTATTGCATTATTATTGTTTTGTTTCCATATCTGTAAAATGTAAAGAATTAAAAATTCTTGAATGAAAATGGTCGTATAAAAAAAGGTATTCTTGATCATAGAACTTTATAAATTAGAAAGGATCTTACAAATAAATTAATCAAAAATTCTATTTTAGGGATGAAGAAAATAAGGCAGAAAAATGGGTGACAAATCAAACATTCTAGAGGGAGATTAATGACCAAGACAAAATGAGAGAATGGATCTCCCAACTCCCTGAGTGGATAGTACAGGCCCGTGGGAATCTAGCAATCTCTGGCTGGAGACTCCCGTTCTTTCTCTAGCTGGCTGCTGGCCACAGAAATCACTCTCTGTTGACTCAGTATTGACTTCTGGATGACAAAATTTTGAAGAAGTTTTTGTTAATAATGTCTTGGCTGGAAACGTGTTCTCTCTTTGCCAAATCCAAGTGCTTTTTTTTCTTTTTTTTTTTTACTGTTTCAGACTACTATAATCATCTTCAAGAATTGTTTAAAAACTTCTTTTTCTCACATTATTCCCTCACAGTCTGTTCTGTCTCACCTCTGTGAACACCGGGAAGAAGCCCATGCTCCTCTGAAAGATGGGATGCAGAGGTGAGGCGGGGCTAGAGAGCATGCAAAGGGCACGCCCTCTGATCTTGGGAATGCTGGGAGGGGGGGGCTCTCCACCCAGCCACCTTTCTCCTCTCCACCATCTCAGGTCACCAATGTAAACAACCTTCCTTCAGATACAAACTTCAAAGGGCCC
Source organism: Taxidea taxus jeffersonii (assembly GCA_003697995.1). Lineage (NCBI taxonomy): Eukaryota > Metazoa > Chordata > Mammalia > Carnivora > Mustelidae > Taxidea > Taxidea taxus. The sequence continues at coordinate 366,211 of ML105747.1, read as the reverse complement.
TTAAGAACAGAGTGATGAAGAAAAGCTGTTGGGCCAACTGTTTTCTCAGGCTCACTAAAGAAACTAATTATGTAAGCTACTTTAAATGCAGGAATGTAGAAAGTCTTTTTTAGAGCCGGAGGTTACACAGCTAACCATAGGAAATGACAGGAGAAGAGGAAGTGCATGTTTTCCTCCAGTATCTTCTCCCATAATCAGACTGAAGAGGGGGGAAAAACATACTTTGGAGAGGCCAATCCATGCTTACAAAGCTCTCAACAAACATTTATTGAGAACCAGTCCTAGCAACTTGCTTTAGGAAGGTTGGGGGATGTTAGCCTGTGGCCACCTCTAAACCTTACCCCACCACACACCCACATGTGCCTGCAAAGCCTCGTAACTTGCCAGGCCCCGACTTGCTTTCAAGACTCCATGCCTTTGCATTTATATAGTACTTAATATGTTCTAAGCACTCTATGGATAGATGGATACATCCATGTGCATACAGAAGTGATATATATTTCTATAACCCAGCATCATTATACATTTAATATGTAATAAATTCTATATTTAATAAATACATAAACTAAGCAACACATTGTATCTCATGTAATAAACTACATAAAAGTATAGTTATGTATGGATACATCCATGTGCATGCAGCATTTTGTTTTAAAGATTTACTTATTTATTTTAGAGAGAGAGCGGGGAGGGGCAGAGGGAGAGTGAGAGAGAAACCTTAGCGGACTCTGTGCAGAGACTGTGCATACAGTATTGATATGTATTTCTATAACCAAAAATTATTATATATTTCTTTTTTTTTAAGATTTTATTTATTTGAGAGAGAGAAAGAGAGAGAGAGCATGAGCAAAGGCAGAGGCACAGGGAGAAGCAGACTCCCCACTAAGCAGGAGCCCAATGCTGGGCTCAATCCCAGGACCCCGGGATCATGACCTGACCTGAAGGCAGATGCTTATCCGACTAGCCACCCATGTGCCCCCCCATATATTTCATATGTAATAAATTTTATGCTTAATAAATATATAAACTAAGTAACATATAATCTATATCTTATGTAATATGCTATAAAGAGTATAACTAAATAATTACATCTAAATGTATTTAAAATATATGTATATGTAATATAATTATAATATATATTATTATATGGATATATTATATATAAGTAAAATTAAGTCATTTAATCATAAATGAATTATCATAAACTCTCTTAGGAGATATTATCTCCATTCTACAGATGAGTAAATCAAGACATGGAAGAGCTAAGTAATTTCACTAAGATGAAACAGATAGTAAGGGATAGAGCTGGCATTTAAACGTTAACCTAGCTTCCAATGCCAAGGCATTAACCACTATGTTCCCTGTTCAACCTATTCAAAATCATCTACTTGTATGCTGTGGTCCCTGGCTTCCTCTGACAACAGTCTATCTTTATTCTGTCTTCCAACCACATATTCCTGATTGATGGCTCCTTTCACCGAACAGTGGTTTCATTTCTCATATGTTTCTATCTCCTCTGCCCACTTCTGTCCCAACCCCTACCTCACCTCTATCCCCACGGAGAGGTAACCGAGGGAAGAGGCTCCTGTGTCTTATTCTTTATTTTCCTTGCACAAAGCACAGTGGCTGGTACACAGCAGACTTCAAGAAACACTTGCTAGAGGAATGAGCACCAAAACTTTAAAAAAAAAAAAAAAAGGGCAACAGAACTGACAGTGTATCTCTTGGCACCGGAGTAAGACATGTAGAAAACACTTCCTGGAGCAGCTGAGTCAGCAGGGCATGTGGGACTGGAGTGTCCCCAAGACAGCTGGGCTGCCCCACTTGCGTGAACTGGTCAGATAGCCCTTTGGGTTTAAGTTGGTTTCTAAATAAGTATACATTCATCTGGTAAATATAAACTATGTATTAATACAGTGATTGGGCATGCATAACCAGTATTCCTGACCTACAGGATTTTGGTTTAGGGTGAAAGGCAGGAGATAAGAAATTGAACAATTTAAATGGCTCAGTCCCAATGAATACCATAGATAATTACCTTGGGGCTTCAGAGAAAGAGGAGGTCACTTGGGATAGTAACAGAAAGGAGGTGAGAGTTAAGGAATAGGCAGGTTTGTGTAAAGACAGCAATTTGAAGTCATTCCAAGGATGAGCAAAAACAGGGAGCCTCTTCCAACACGACATTAATACATTAACCAGCCTTCTGGATCCTGGTCCACCGGTCATTTACATTTGTCACTGTAAACTTCTAAAATACTTTCTTATAAAATTCAAAATCCAATGTTTGCTCTGTATTAATAATCTTTCTAGGGCTTTGTGATTCCTAAATTATTGAAATTGCAGAGATGGAGCAAACCTAGAAATGTAAACAAAACAAAACCTATTCCTTCTGACTATTCCTGCTGACTTTTCATTGCTGTAGCCATAATTATTTGAGGATTATTTGAGACAGAAATATCCCCTCACAGAGGCTTAATTTACTGCTAAACATGTAATTTTGGAACATTTGTAAATATTTGTAATAATATTTACAAATAATAATATTTACAAACATAAATATTTGTAAATTTGGAATAGTTTGGAATAGTTCTAACAGTTTTCTTTAAAAAATTTTTTTTTTTAATTTGAGAGAGAACGTGAATGGGGGGGAGAGGTAGAGGGAATGGGAGACAGGGAATCCCAAGCAGACTGTCCGCTGAGCAAGGAGACTGATGTGGGTCTTGATCCCATGCCCCTGAGATCATGACAGGAGCCCCAAAATCAAGTTGGACACTTAACTGACTGAGCCACTCAGGTGCCCCCCAAAAGTTTTCTTTTTGAGTTCTCTCTCTCTTTCTCTGCCATTCCTCTCAGATTTTACATCTTCCTTTATCCTCTCAAAAGTTTTCGTAGACCTCTCGGAACGGGGGAAGAGGGGAGTCCAAAGCCATTGCCTCACTTAGAGCAACAACAGAGATTAATGTCTCTGTATCATTTAGTGTAATACTTCAATCAAAGATTATAAATATCAGAACAATAAAAAAGATCTGGACAAGAGGTAAAAGGGAACATGAAATTTTCTCTTTAAAAAGCACACATTCAGGGACGCCTGGGTGGCTCAGTTGGTTGGGCGGCTGCCTTCGGCTCAGGTCATGATCCCAGCATCCTGGGATCGGGCCCCACATCGGGCTCCTTGCTCGGCAGGGAGCTTGCTCCTCCCTCTGCCTCTGCCTGTCTCTCTGTCAGCCTGTGCTCTCTCTCTCTCTCTCTAATAAATAAATAAAATCTTAAAAAAAAAAATTTAAAAAAAAGCACACATTCAAACAAACAAATAAATAAAAAAGATTCCAGAATAAATAGAGTTTTATCTAACATAAGGTTGAAAAATAATCCTGTCACATCACTTACTTGGTTGAAAATAAAAGGAACCTCTTTCTTCTCTCCCACTTTCATAGAGGAAATGGGGAATGTTGCTGTCCCTAAAGTTTCATCCATGACATAATTGGCATCCATTAGTGTGACCTGTAGAGATTAAAAGATAGAGTACAAGGATACAATTTCTCTTCGATCTTTGGAAATTATATCTAAAATTTCTACCACACTTAAAAAAATGAGAGTTCTCAAATGATATTTAATAGCCAATCGAGGCCCTCAATATTCAACTGGCTTTAATACTTTGTCTTTTCTTTCGGGCACTAAAACAATCATAAACTTTTTCATTTTCCTGATTGACTTATTCATTATCATGTTTTCAAAAATAGAACCTTGCTATTTTGGAGTATGAGAAATAAATTAATGTAGAAAAACCACACAACCATTTTGGGAAAGATCTATTTTAACTTATTTTCAGTTAGAAACTTTAGATTAACAAAGCTAACTTATTTCAAAGTTGGAATCCATTGATGATATTGTTATTCTGTTATACTTGGACCCTCCTCTATATAACAGAAAATATGTTTTCTCCAAAGCACACAAGGAAGATAAAAGATTCTTCCCAGCCCTACCTAACTCTTGTGCTTCCCACTGGACACTCACATCACTTCACGTAGACCATCCACAACCCAGTATTCCGGGCTGCACAGCTGGACCCCACCTACACCTGCCTGAGGGAAAAGAGGGCACGAAAGGGACAAGCTCAAACACCAGCTTCAACATGAATGATGGCCATCGAATGGTCCACAAATTATTCACTGACCTCCAAAACATTTTCCTGGTTAGGATCCAAAATAAACTCGAAGGTCTCATTCCACACAGGATTTATGTCATTATTGAAGTGTCTTGTTCTCTTCCTGCTGTCAGGGGTGGAGGAGATGAAAAGTTCCACATACGGATCTGGAGTGTCAACTGTAGACAATAAACACAACTGAGAAGGATGCAAAAATGTGATTCATAATGCCTAATTTGTTTTTATTAGTACGTGTTGTCAGATTATTTTTAATGAATCTGTAGGAACATATTTAAAATATGTGAGATGACATACTCTATAAGGGAAGAACACCATAGGTTAGCTACTTCTTATGTGTTATGTCCCTGCACATCATAAGAGTCCTAGGAGAAGGAATCGTTTATGAGGTGATTTACTCAGAATTCCTCTATTCACCTAAAGGATATGTTTAGTCAACACCTGAGGGGAACTGCTAAATGAGGAGCACAGTCTCAGCCAGCTAACCACAGTGTAACCTTCACCCTGGACGATGATGGTGACAAGACCATGGGTTCAGGATCATGGTGCTTATCTACATTAGAAAAATTATTCTAATGACTTTATTTGCCAAACAAAATAATGAAAGTCAGTGTGAGATAAATATTGTTTGTAGTAACCAAAAGAGACTCTTAATGTCATAAAACAAACTGAGGGGGGCGGGGAGGAGGGGTGTTGGGAGAGGGTGGTGGGGTTACATTATATGTTTATACAAAAATAAAAAAAATTAAAAATTAAAAAATATTGTTTGTAGTTATAGGGTTGCCTTGTATAGCTGTATAGGTTGTACACTGAACAACACTTAGTGGGCTGGCATTTGTATTAGTGATCAACAGATATTTTTGTATTTATTATAGAAGTATTTAGTCAGATGGAACTGGGTGTCTCAAGGAAGTGACAGCTTTTCTCTTGTACATAAAGGCCTGCAGGAGTCAGGGCATGGTATGGGTGCCATTTTAAACAGAAGGAAACAATGGCAAATAAAGGAACTATTTAAATTTCTTCTCATTTTATATTCAGATAGCAACAAGGCAACTGACATGAAGCAGTAGAAACACTCATCACTCCCTCCTTAGTGGTTCCACTGAACCCTTCACCATCTTACAACATTGCACACACTATATTTTATGGATGTAATTATACATTTATCTGCCTTTTCCTACAGGACTCAACAACTTGAGGGCAGTGATCATGTCTTACTCATTTTTATCTCTTCAGAACCTAACAACTATCATAATACTCAAAAATCTCCTAACTTAAGGACTCGAATTTTCTCTTTAACAGATCCTTTCCCCATGTAATCATTGCAATTCATAACTATAAAAACTAACAGTTGAGTAATGACTGCTAGGATCTCTGTTAAGCACTTTACACAAATTAGTTTGGTTCAAATCTCCCAAAGGTGGTACAAGTAAGTGCTCTGTTTGAGTGTTGAGGCCACAGGAACTGAGAGATGTTAAGCAATCTGTCTAATATCATCCAGCTAGTAAGTCTCAGAGGGAGATCCGGCTGCAACAATTATTCTCTTAATGACATCATGCTCCTAAGTGGAAAAGACGAGATCATAAAGTAGGCATTGGTATCAAAAGAGGAGCTGAACTTAGTTATGGAAAAGGGGGGAAAAGGACAGAGGGAGGAAGGTACGAGGGAGAAGGAAGAGAGAGGGAGAGAGGAAGGAATATAAGTGGTGAGAGGGGGGAGGGAAGGGAGAGGGAGACAGAGTGAGAGAGAAGGTGGTGCAGAGGTCCACACAGAAAGATATAAAAATTGAAAACAAAGGAAAAGCAAAAATAATAGTTCTCAAATTATTGCTCTTCAAAGAAAATATTTTTTAAAAATATTCTTTGTCTTTCAACAATAGTTATGGTCATCAAACAATTTAACCAATGCCCTTCACTTAATTTTTAAGCACTGTTCATAGTTCTATGCGGCGATCACATTTTTTAAGTATGCTTTTTTATTGTAAAGTGGAGTGATCTACAAACAAGGTATATGCATTTGGAATTGTCCTTTATTTAATTTTCTCACTTGGACTTAATGCATCGTTGGTCAATGGCAGCTGAGTCTCAAAAGAGTACAATATAAATGCCTAGGGTTCTGGTTAAAAGTGCAGATCCTTGACCCTTGTCCCCTAAGACCTATGATCGGTAGAGCTGCAGAGGGCCTGGGAATCTGCATTTTTAAACAAATATTCTAGCTGGCACTGATGTAGGTCACCTCTTGCTCATACTTTTGATATCCTGTTTTAAGAGAAAAGGAAACAGGCAGTTTGGGGGAATTTTAATTATTTATTATTTATTTTTATGGAGGTATAACTGGCACGTAATATTATGTGAGTGGAAGGCATCCGACATGTTGGTCTGAGACACTTACATATTGCAGTCTCTAACTCAATGCATCTCTCTCTCAAGAGGATCACAGAAGACAAACTAGAAAATAAGAAGACTGAACAGGAAAGAAGGCGAGGGGAAATGGGCCCAAGAAGAGAAGGGCATGCAACAAGGTGACTCTTCCCACCTCCTCAACCAACAAGGAGACGTTCCTTTGCCTCAACCATATTTCTGTCATGGTGCCAGAGCTCAAGATTGCAAATCAGAAATAAAACGACATATTTAGAACAGCAGGTGGTGAAAGATCATCAAGAAAAATATCTTTCCTCTTTTGAGTAGAAGTCAGCACATGACTCAAGGAAAAGATTCAGTTGGGACTTCATGTTAAATGTATAAAACTGTATCCCTTCCTCATCCCACAGGGCAGGTTCTTTATTATGGGGCTAATGCCCTTTCCTATCTGTTTCCCCAAAACATGAGAAAACCCAAAACCAAGCCAAAAGAAAAAAAGAGTCTGGAAAACAAAAAGTGTCTGGGAAGGGGAGGCATGCAAACGGTAAACATCACTCATTCATTCAACAAGCATTTGAGTGCCTGCTTTATGCCAGGAACCTCCTGTCAAGAAGCCCAACATGAACCTGCGGATTTGAACGATGGGAGTGAGTCAAATGCTAAACAGTCTAATTTTAGAGGCAAGAGTAAATACGAGGCAAGCAGATACACTATGCCAGTGACTAGTAACTCGGTCACCGGGTTATTACCCACAAATAAAGTGAAATCGTAGGCGGAGAAATTGCCTTTGAGGCTTGGTCTTCATTTGAATCTGAGGAGAGGAGGGGAGGTTTTCTCGGGCCAAACGAGAAGGAGAGAGCAGAAAGTTACGCTCCTTGGGAGAAAACATGTTGGAAAAGAACGTGGCAAAGTCAGGGAGAGAAGCAGCGTCTAAGGCATTCTGGACACTCCGTGCAGATCCTACACTTTGGTAAATTCTAACTCTGACCAAATGATAAAGAAAAAAGCATGCAAGACGCCAACACTACGCTACACACTACAACACTACATCCATAGACAGACCTTTTTTGGGGGGAGTGGGGAGGTAAAGGGATAGAAGTATTTTAAGTGAACATACAGAAAAAGCTCTCAAGAGTGAGAGGGGTCCCTATGGGGTTGGCCCTGAAGGCCTTCAGGGCTGGTCTTCTAGAGAACGCTAACCAGGGACCTTAAATCCTTCTAACATCTCTGCTGGTATCGCCATCGAGCAAGGACTAGTCATAACACCTTTAGTGGCCTACTTCCTTTTTAGGGTCGGGTTATTCTTTGCTGGTCACAGGTGATTCTCATAAAAAGACACCCACCCCACATGACTAAGGCAGGGTGGTCTGGTTTGCTCCCTTATCTCTGGTTTCCCCACACCTCCACATTTTTGGGATTTCTGTGAGCCTGATCACCTAGCCACCTCTCTATCTCTCCCTCCCTAGCCGCCTGCCCTTTACTCTTTCCTCTCTCTGGAACAGTAATCCTAACTGCCCTTAGGGAATGGGACGATGACAGCTCTGTCACTTCCTGCTGAAATGGGGAGGCAGCTGTATGGCAGTTAGAATCTATCCAGGGGTGGGTCCAGGGGCCCACGGGATGGCTCCAGGGGGGTCCTGATGGGCAGGAAACGATACATACATCAGCACATGCAAAAGGATGAACATAAAACATGTATGAGGCCCCAAATCATGATCCCGTCCCTTAACTAAGATCCCCAATTGCCAATTTTGTCAAACATATCAGTGGATATCTTGATCAGACAGACCTTTTTATTTTTATTTATTTTTTTAATATTTTAATTTTTTTATTAACATATAATGTATTATTAGCCCCAGGGGTACAGGTCTGTGAATCACCAGGTTTACAAAAAGGACAGACCTTTTTTATTTTTTTAAAGATTTTATTTATTTATTTGATAGAGATCACAAGTAGACAGAGAGGCAGGCAGAGAGAGAAGGGGGGGAAGCAGGCTCTCTGCTAGCAAAGAGGCTCTATCCCAGGACCCTGAGATCATGACCTGAGCTGAAGGCAGAGGCTTAACCCACTGAGCCACCCAGGCGCCCCAAGACAGACCTTTTTTAAAAGCAAATTAGAATCCAGGTCAATTGTCACTCTGGATTCCGCTTTTCACTTTTAAATACAGTCAATATTCCGCAACTCTTGTCAAGAGGGGTAGTTTCCGGAGTTTCTCCCCTTGCTTCATTAGCAAGAGACCTCAACGTTAAGTTGTCAAAGAGTGCTGGGCAGTCGAAAACCACAGCCAGCTGCAAACTCTGATACCGCCATGGGCATCACAGCTGATCTTTGCAAGTTGGGGGAAACATCCCTAGCAGCGGCAGACACTGCAGGGTGAAAAGGAGTTTTAGGACCCGAGTTTAACATTGGATTATGATAATCACAGAGCTCACCGTCTTCATATCTATAATCTTTATTGGCTTCAGAAAGAGAAAGCTTCAGAGAAGCTTTGGAAAGGGAAAGCAGTCCATTTTGACAACAAAGCGAAGCCCGGTGCTTTAGATCTACCCATTAAGGGGAGAAGAAAAAGGCAAATGCAGGAAAAGAAATGTTTGGGTTGTTTTTTGTTTTTTTTTTGTTTTTTAATCCTGTACACTTATTTCATTTTTGTGAATTAAGGCCTACAGGGTAACTGGGTGTTGAGTCACCGATTCGGCTTCAACTTGATTCGTTTCAGCCAAATAGGTGGTTAAACTAAAGAAGTAAGGTGTGGGCAAAGAGGTTCTCACCTCTCATCCTTTTATTTAAATCCTGACAAGCAAAAATGTTGCAAGTGTGGGATACAGATCTTCGTTTGCTCCTATAAGATGACATGAAACTACATGTACCAGAAATAGCTTCACAATTCCTGGGTCGTAAAACGTCTCCTAAAGTAGTTATGTTAGTAGTTTAAGAAGTGCCCACCTAAATTAATAACAGGTCCGTCTGTCATTTCAGCTTTGTCGGAGCAAAATATTATGTGATTCATGACAGGGGCTGATGGCGGCTTCTACACTCTCTTAAGTTCTGTTTTAAATGTCCTCCGCTTGCTTTCTCATATCCACTTTGCTCAGCAACTTAAACCCTCTGCTTTAAATAATGATGACCTACAACCTGTTACAATTCTTGTAATAAACAGAAAAAGAAATCCCCAGAGGGGTAGTTCTCCCAAATTCACAGTCAGAATATCACTTTCCAAATAGCTCTTGCTGCTGATGGTGAGCTGAAAGTGGGTTTCTCAACATGCATTCCTCTAAAGCATCTTCACAGAATCTTCTGGAGTGTCAAAAACGCAAACACTTCACATCTTCAGTAACTTAACCAGGTGATTCTTATATACACAAGCTTGAAAAACATGGTTTAAAAACATGGCTTAAAGTATATATTATTGGGGTGCTAGGGTGGCTCAGTCATTAGGCGTCTGCCTTCAGCTCAGGCCATGATCCCAGGGTCTTGGGATCCAGCCCTGCATCTAGGCTCTCTGCTCAGCGGGAAGCCTGCTTCTCCCTTTCCACTCACCCTGCTTGTGTTCCCTCTCTCTGTCTCTCTCTCAAATAAATAAATAATCTTAAAAAAAAAAGTATATATTATTAGAATAGACTAAACAACATGGTTATGAATAACAGCCACAGAAAAGCAGGAACACTTTGGCACTGAGAAGTCAGCAGGCTTACTGACCTTCTGTCATGGAGTTATTCTGCCCATAGGCCATATTAAGCACAGTCCAGTAACTCACTTCCGTTTCTTTCCAGCCATTAAAGACATTTCCAAGTGGCCACATGAAAACAAATCCAAGAATAAGGTACGTGGGGTGTGTTAGTTGGCAGTCTATGGAAGGTGACAGGCTGATATTCAAGCATTCTGCTTCCGTCACCACCAAAATAGGAATACCACAGTTAAGACCAAAAATTAAATAATAATTCGTTGAAATAAATGCATCTGAATTGTCCTCAAATGTCATCCCTCCTTTGAAATATTTATGATTTCATGACAATGCTAATTATGTGGAGAATTTAAATCTTTTTGACTTAAAGGTTTAAAAACTTAAAGGGTTTATGATGGCCAACCTTGTCACTTTTCCTATACCACACTGGCCGAGTGGCTGGCCAGGAAAGGGATTGTTAACCTCATAATAAATGTACGAATATCGGTAGTAGTTTCGTTCTTTTTTTAACATACAGTTTTTGTTGAAGGATAATATACAGACTTAAGAGTTAGCAGATCACAGCTGTAGTCTGTTGAGTTTCCAGGTCAAGATACATAACATTACCAGCATTCCAGAAGCCTCCTTTAACTCCCTCCAGAAGAGTGACTACTACTCTGCCTTCTATCACCAGAGAATATTTTTACCTGCTTTTTATCTTTATATAAATAGAATCAATAGCACAATATGTACTATTTAGTCTGGCTTCTTTTGCCCACCATTATGTTTGTGAGATCCAGCCACGCTGACATATGTACAATAACGTGTTCATTATTATTGACGTAAACTGTTCCATTGTATAAATGAATATTCCATAAAATATTTATCCATTTCACTGTTATCAGACATTTGGATTGTTTCCAGTTTGGGGTATTACCAACGGTGCTGCCATGAACGTCCTTGGACATGGCTTTTGTTACATACAAATTTGTTTACACTTGTACATTTCTGCTGCAAGATTCCTACAAATCGGATTACTTAGGAATGAAATTATTACGCCACGGCACATACCCCCTGGTGTTAACAGTCACATGACAGCACATCCTTCCCATACTTAATACTCTCAGTCTTGTAATTTTAACCATCTGGTGGATCTATAATGGTGTCTCTGTGGATTTATTTCATACATCTTTGATGACTATGAGGTTGAGTACTTATTCACATGTTCTTTTTTTAAGATTTTATTTATTTATTTGACAGACAGAGATCACAAGTGGGCAGAGAGGCAGGCAGAGAGAGAAGGGGAAGCAGGCTCCCCACTGAGCAGAGAGCCCGAGCAGAGCTTGATCCCAGAACCCTGAGATCATGACCTGAGCCAAAGGCAGAGGCTTAACCCACTGAGCCACCCAGGCGCCCCTTGATCTTATCTTTTGGAACACCTGGCGATTCTCAGCAGAATGCTAGACCTTTTTATGAAAATCTGTGAGGCAGCTAGATCTACCTCCACAGAGTACCCAGCTTATCTTCTGGCAGGCAGTGAGAATAGGATGCATCTCCTCGACTTAACCCAAAATCTCAAACTTGAGATTGACTCAAATACTTGCAAGTTTCAGCCAACCTCTTGTTCATTCCCACTGTGTAGTAGTTTGGCATTTCTGATCTCCAATATTTTTCCCTCCTAGCACCGTGAGGCTGCCAATATCTCTGCTTTGTTTTGGGGAGATTTTATGTTTGCTTCTCGCCTGTTGCCCTGCACAGATTAAGACTTTGGCTAGTGGACATGGTGAAGGCACTCTCTTCCAGCTTCTCTAGGCCTCCCTTCTCTCAGAGATCTTGCCCCTCAAATTCTAACTGGCTTAGTTCTGAAATGCAGTTTTTGTGTCCCCAAGTCCTTCAAGATTGCCAAAGCTCTGTTGGATTCTCTGCCTCTTCACTGCCTAGCTACTTCCCACATCCCTGTGTCCCTGTTACCCCCCAAACCCACCCAGATCCAGGAGTGGATTGAGGGGGGAAATGGCTTACAGAATCCTGGGCCTACTTCAGTGCCTTCTTTTCTCTGGGATATCGGTCCTTCAAATCCTAGTTGACAGTGCCTTTTCAACCCTTCAGACAATTTTAAAATCAATTTAATCTGTGGCTTCTAAGTTGCACTTAGGGGAAATGAATGCTCTGCCCCTAGCTACTTCAGCCCATTCCAATGACCACTGAGTCATCAACCTGACCCAACATATACTAATCCCTTATTCCTTTTGTCTTCACTCCTCACATGACTGTCTAGAAATTTACTGCACTTCTCAAGTACCCTATCCACTCCTCCTCATCCAAGGACACAACTCAGACTCATCTTTCACTGGGAAAACAAAAGAAGAGGATTAGATGTACTCATTCAATTTCCCTTCCACATACCTCACAACCATAAAGCAATATTTGTAATTAGAAAATGTATTTATTCATATTTAATGATCTATTTAAAATAATTCATACTAAGACCTTCAGGTCATAGAAGAAAAAGGCTTTATACCCTCTTCTTTCAATTTCGTACTATTCTGTATTTCTTCTATTTCTCATTCATCCCTAGCCCCAAATTTAATCTGTAATTATTTGCTTTGCCCTGGCCACATCTTCTCAACCTATAAACACATACTGATCAATAACAAAATAAACAAAATTTCATTAATTTTGCCAATTCCTCAAGATCCTTCCTATCCTCAGCAAAGAGTCTAGAAAAATAAATGTAGTCTATACTGGGGCATCTGGGTGGTGCAGTCAGGTAAGCGTTCAACTCTTGGTTTCGGCTCAGGTCATGGTCTCAAGATCTGAGATCGAGCCCTACATCAGGCTCTGCACTGAGCAGAAAGAGTCTGCTTGAAATTCTCTCTCCCCCTCACCTTCTCCCCCTCTCACTATGCTCTTGTTCTCTCTCTGTCAAATAAATAAATCTTTTTTAAAAATGTAGTCCAGGGGTGCCTGGGTGGCTCCGTGGGTTAAAGCCTCTGCCTTCAGCTCAGGTCATGATCCCAGGGTCCTGGGATCAAGCGGAGAGCCTGCTTCCCTTCCTCTCTCTCTGCCTGCCTCTCTGTCTACTTGTAATCTCTGTCAAATAAATAAATAAAATCTTTTTAAAAAATGTAGTCTATACTTTTCTAATCCCATCATCTTGTAAAATTCTGACCCATTGTGCTCCACCTTGTTCTATTACATAATCAGTTATTCTCCCTATTGTAACTTTTTTCTTGGCTTTATTGAGATATGAGATGTACAACATGATCATTTGATACACATACTGCCAAGTGATTATCGCAGTAGGGCTGGTTAACAACTCCATCATCTCCCACAAATACCATTTCTTTTTGTGATGAAAACCTTGAAGATCTACTTTCTTAACAACTTCCAAATTGCTAATATCCTAAATACTGTATTATTCCAAATACTGCTAATATTGTTATTAGCAATGTTAACTATGTTAACTATGTATTGTTAACTATGTGTTAACATAGTTGTTAATTATGTTACTGTTGTTGTTAAGTACTATTCACAGTATTTTTTGTTAACATATTGTTAACTATGTTAACTATGTTAACAATACGTTAACAGTATTGTTAACTATGATCACCATGTTGTAATTAGATTCTCAGAACTTATCCATCTTATACCCTTTGACATCTCTCTATACCCGCCTCCCACTACCTGAGTTCCCGGCAACCATCCTGCGCCTATCGTAGCTTCAATATAGAACTCAATTAGCTTTTTCTCAATGCAATAGCCTTTGTGCAAATAAAAGATATCACTATTTGTGATTTCCTACCTAGTTCTACAAATGTTCCCTTAGTATATCTTTCTCTACCATTTTCCCCCTCAGTTCACACTAACTTGTGGCTTTTTGTGTCACATCTCTTAGAAATCCCTCAAAAGAGTCCTTCAAGATGAAGTGAACCCCTTAAAAAAAATGAATGCTCATGTAGTCAAAACCAACTTGTAAAGGAATGACCCTGTTATTTACAGTCTTAAAAATGTACTCAAAATGTACCCCTCAGATCATGTGACACACATGAATCCTGCAGTTTGATTAATCTCAGATCCTTTAAAACTGATCATCTTCAAGGTTTAAACTGCAGTCGTAATGCATTCATTCACTCCCTCAAGGCTGCAAGGAGGAGGCATAAATACGACAAACATGAGATTCTTGATCATACACCCATATAAATCCTGTTGCTGGGTAATACATTTTTAAAGGCTTCCCTCTTTTTTAACCATTCTGAATCAATTCTGGAAGTCCTTTAATCCTCTCTTGGCTCTAGTTTACGAATAAATAGGACACTCTCCCTAATCTACAGCTCTGAGCCCCTCTCTCTTCTGAGATTTTGAATCTGTTCTTGGAAGCCTTGAAAATACCTCAAACTCAACGTGTCCAAAACAAATTTATTTCCTTTCCAACCCTTCTTTCCCGACCTGCAAGAAAAAGAAAAACAAAGCAAAATAAAACAAAAACCTAAAAGTAAAAACTTGCTATTTTTCCTGACTTTCCTATTTTACTTCATGGAGCCCTCAGTCTCAGCCATGAGAGCTGGAAACAGGAGACTCATTCTCTTTTCCTCACAGCTCTTGTATCCAGTCTGTCTCACCGATTCCACTCTCACGTGGCCATCACCTGTGCTTTCTCAAACTCACTCCAAACATCACTGCTCCACTTCAACTAAGCCATACCTCTCGCCTGGACCCGTCATATAATCTCGCAGTTGCTTATTTTCCCCACATTCAAACCACTCTTTGTCATGCCTCCACCATAAGGCCACAGTCGTCTTTGTGAAACACACTTTTATCCTTCACAGACTAGGACTGGGAGGGCAGGCCTAAGCGTGGTGAGAAAGGGCTTACAGAGGCGCGCCTGGGTGGCTCAGTGGGTTGAGCCTCTGCCTTCAGCTCAGGTCATGGTCTCAGGTCGTGGGATCAAGACCCATGTCGGGCTCTCTGCTTGGCGGGGAGCTGGCTCCCTGCCCGCCCCCCCCGCCTGCCTCTCTGCCTACTAGTGATCTCTGTCAAATAAATAAATAAATAAATAAAATCTTAAAAAAAAAAGAAAGAAAGAAAGGGCTTGCAGAGCCCCTGTCACTGGACCCCGGGTTCTTCTTCCAGTCAGTGACCCTCCTCCACCACGCACAGCAGCATCACCCTCAAGAGTTAACACTTAAGCCACGAGGCACCTCTGGAATCCACACATTTCGAACATTCCATAAAGTCACACTGGTGGCGGAAACTTGGTTCTGAGTAAGAAAACATGGATTCTCTTCTACTTGTGCATATCCTTATGCTTTCTTTTCTTTTCTCTTCTTTTCTTCTTTTAAGATTTTATTTATTTGAGAGAGAGAGAGAGTATGAGAGAGAGAGATCAGTGGGAGAAGCAGACCCCCTGCCAAGCAGGGAGCATGATGCGGGACTCGATCCTGGGACCCCAGGGTCATGACCTGAGACGAAGGCAGTCGCTTAACCAACTGAGCCACCCAGGTGCCCTCCTTATGCTTTCTTCTGACATTTTAGTTGATAACTAAACATTATTTTATTTATTTATTAGTTAGAGAGCGAGCGAGCACAGGCAGACAGAGAGGCAGGCAGAGGCAGAGGGAGAAGCAGGCTCCCTGCTGAGCAAGGAGCCCGATGTGGGACTTGATCCCAGGATGCTGGGATCATGACCTGAGCCGAAGGCAGCCGCTTAACCAACTGAGCCACCCAGGCATCCCGATAACTAAACATTATTAAGTTGTGTCCTTGTCCTAAGAATTTTCAAGGGTCCAAATACTATACGCATAAAAAGATAAGTGGAATGAGATGTTCTAATTTTCCCTTATCCAGTTCACACATCCCTAGT
The DNA here is from genome assembly GCA_003697995.1 of Taxidea taxus jeffersonii. Taxonomy (NCBI): domain Eukaryota; kingdom Metazoa; phylum Chordata; class Mammalia; order Carnivora; family Mustelidae; genus Taxidea; species Taxidea taxus. The sequence goes on along the minus strand of ML105747.1, from coordinate 350,165 downwards.
CAACTAGCTGTTCTGTTTTCTTATCAGATTGAGATTGGCCACTTCAGATCATGTTCCCTAAAGACCACACCTATATACATTTCCATAAAATAAAAATAATTCCACATCAAGCTTCAACTTGCTGATTTAGGAATTATTATTCCCATCATGTAGGTGAGGAAGCTGAGACTCCGAAGCCTTTAGTAACTTGAGCAAGGTCATTTGGAGACTGGATTTTAGCCTAGTCTTTCTGAAGCCAAATTCCTTGCTCTTTCAAGTATACCAACACTAATAGATCTTACCTATTTTGCCTCTATTAACCTGTAAGCTCCACGATGGCAGGAACCACACACTTCCTATTCACTACTAAAGTCTAGCATAAGATCTGAGACATATAGGAACATATAAATATTGTTGAAGTAATGGACGATGGACGAGCTCTGAGCAATACTGCAGAAAAGGTGATCTTTACTTTAGGTACACCAACCTTCCCTCTAACTTCCCTCTACTTGTGGCTAGTATGTCTCAACCTTCCTGGAGCTCTGTCCCACCCCATTCATTTGTATTTTAATGTAAGTCAATGTCAGTCATTTCATCCAAATGAATTTGCATTTAACCTTTATTTTCAAGCTCCAAATGCAAATATAATAATAAACCTTTGAATCCCATCTTGCCTCCCTTAATAACTCCAAGGAACAGGGTAGAGGGGCAAGGGACTTGTTTGCAGATAGGAGTCCCTGCTTCCTCCAGAAAAGGCTCAGAGTTGGAATTGTTATGAGGACAGATGCTGAAGGACAGTCCCTGCAAATTGTTAGAAATGCAGAAGCTAGAAAAGTTAGTGAATTCAAAGTGGTTTCGTAAAACGGAACTTCAGCCGTGATTTGGGATACACTGGAGAGAGAAGAGCAAAGCCCTTACAAGGACAGCAGCATCGTCTAGGAGCTCATATCATCATAGAACACCTTTCTCTCATCTGAAATTACAAAGCAGCTTTGCAACAGTAGCTGGACTGTAGCCAATGAGGTTTGGGTTTGTTTTTTTTTTTTGTCTTTTGTTTTTGTAGCCAATGACGTTTATCCGAGGCACGATTATTGCTAATTGAAATTACAAAGCAGTTTTATTAACACTATTTTTGAATCCCTTGATCAGGCAGAGTCTCCAATTTGAACTCTCCCTATTTTTTCATTTTTCTTCCTCTCACAGCCTCAGATCTATAAAAGCGCTTTCTCAGGTCACATGTTTCTTTTTGTAAAGGGACACGAAACAATGAGAATGTAGCATCAGCCAAATGGACACCAGGAAGCAAGCCCAGTGGCATCTACACTTTGACAAATGACTTGGTACTGCTGGGAACCAAGAGTGGACTCGGTACATTGATGACGTGGGCTACCATCCGGCATATGGTAAAACAGACAGCAGCAACAACAGACTTACTGGAAAGAATGTTGATATTCACGAAAAAACAGAGAAAGATCAATTCAAAGCAGCCCAAAGCCAGGAAACGTCAATCTAGAAGAGAACTGAAATTTCGGTTGCTACCTGCACTGCCTTTTAGCTCCAATCTCTGATACCTTCTTGGAAGGAAACAAAATACCTGCGTTATCAGTGTCTATGTCTGGATGTTTTTATAAGTTTAGAATCTAGGAATGTTTCTTGGCATCTGTTTATGTTGGAGAGGAAGGACCTGTTCTCTCAAAATTCTTACATAGTATTATGAAACATATTAATTTATTTATATTGTTAATGTTAGCTATATGGATTTAGCCGTAGATATGCATTCTACCCTACAAAAGAATGATTCTTATTTTTTATTAAGAAATGAGTTCTCAACCTTGACACTACTGACATTTTCGGTCAGGTAAATCTTATTTATTTATTTATTTATTTTTAGGATTTTATTTATTTATTTGACAGAGAGAGAGACCACAAGTAGGGAGGGAGGCAGGCGGGGGTTGGGGGTGGGAGCAGGCTCCCCGCTGAGCAGAGAGCCGGATGCGGGACTGGATCCCAGGACCCTGAGATCATGACCTGAGCCGAAGGCAGAGGCTTAACCCACTGAGCCACCCAGGCGCCCCTTGGGTCAGATAATTCTTTTCTCTGCAGTGCTTCCTGACCTCTACACACCAGGTGCCAGTAGGATCCCCCAACTGTGACAGTTAAAAATGTCTCTAGATTTATAGCCCAATGTACCCTGTGCAGCAAAATCAACCCCCCACCCCTGTTTAGAACCACTATACTCAAACAAGGCACTATCCTTGGTATCTGATGTTTATTCTCTAGCATAAACCATTAAAAAATGACCAGATTCTCTAATAATGTGTAGAATACATACTCTGTTGGTCTCATGTTTAAAACCTTTTACGGTTTTTTTTCTAAATTGAAATGTCAAAATTATTTAATAATAACATATTAAAATTCTACTTGGTTTTAAAACTTATCTCAATCTCCATTCAAGCTGTGAAGTCCTCTGGGAAGCTTACTGCCAACACTTTTCAAAATCAGTAACATCACATAGCCTAAACACACAATTCCTGAGTGCATACCTTCTTGGGTTGGTTTCCCAGAGTTATTCATACCTATTTCATCTTTTCATCTAGACCACAAATAGCTCAAAGGCAAAGCCGCTGTATAAGTAAGCATCAGAGTGAGATAGGTTTAAGTTGTAGCCATAAAACCTAACAGCCGTGTGATTTTAGATTATTTACTTAATGTCTTTTTAAAAAAATGTTTGTACCTGTAAAATTAAAATAAAAACAGCATATATCTTCTCGTGTTACTAAACTGAATAAATGAAGTATAATGTTAAGTTCTAAGAACTCTCCTTAGCATTTTATTTATTTATTTAACATATATTGTGTACACTATTAATCAAACACCTTTTTAAACACTTTAGAATCGTATTTAATCCTCATTTAAAAACCTATGAGGAAAGGTGTAACTATTACCCTCATTTAACCCCTAAGGAAACTGAGGCCTAGAAAAGCTAAGTAAGTTACCCAAAATCAAGGGGTTAATAAATAGAAGGAAGATTGGAATCCAAGCAAGCCAGTGGCTGAGTCCTTGCTCCAATCTCTAAGCCATGCTTCCTCTTGAGTATAGGATAGGCCTTCAATCATTACCTACCGCACATATTATGTTTATTTCTTTTATATTTCTCAAGACACTAAGTGAGTAGGAGGTATAAACAACAGAAGCTCAGCATTTATTGATGAAGATGTTAATAATGGACATTAATAATGTGTTATATATTTCTTTAACATTTCTTTTGCAAAGTTAAAAGTTCAAAGCTGTTATTTCATTTTGCACCTATGGATTTCAATTAACCTTATACATCAATGTAAAATAATTGTCTAGAATTTTATCTAAAATATTTCTTAAAAATATACTGATGCCTTGGGCGGAGTAAGAATGGAAGAATGCTTCTAAGGAGTCAGTAACATTTACAAAATCCCCAGACTATCCCTTGACTAAGTTTCATTAGTCATTTCCCTCCCTAGTCATTTCAATCTCTACATTATATGCTTTATATATATTTTTAAAGATTTTATTTATTTATTTGACAGAGACAGAGATCACAACCAGGCAGAGAGACAGGCAGAGAGAGAGGAGGAAGCAGACTCCCTGCTGAGCAGAGAGCCCGATGCGGGGCTCTATCCCAGGACCCTGAGATCATGACCTGAGTTGAAGGCAGAGGCTTTAACCCACTGAGCCACCCAGGTGCCCCATATATACTTTATATTTTTAAGAAAAATTTTAAAATATGGAAATATACTACAAGAACATATATGATAAGTGTTTTCACATAAATGTTTAAACTTTTAGAGCAGCAGACGCATTCTCTTTGACATAAAAAGTTTAAGAGCATATTTTTTGAGGAAATTTAAGAAACATTTAACTATTTTTAAATTTAATTCCATGAGATATTAACCACACCTTTTCAATACAGAAGTGGTATATGATTTTTGGCAAAGAGAATTTACTTAACACCAAATAGATGGTTGCGTATCACTCAGTTTTTTGAAAGTTTTTAGAATGAAGATTTCCCTTCATTGGGTAGAACATTAACATGTTAAACTATACATGTGAAAAATATAAAAAGTATTTTAACGGGCACTTGGGTGGCTCAGTGGGTTAAGCCTCTGCCTTCGGCTCAGGTCATGATCTCAGGGTCCTAGGATCGAGCCCTCCATCGAGCTCTCTGCTCAGCGGGGAGCCTGCCTCCCCCCCTCCCCTGCCTCTCTGCCTACTTGTGATCTCTCTCTGTCAAATGAATAAATTTTTAAAAATCTTTAAAAAAGAAGTATTTAAAAACAAAGAAACTCAAGTATGAGACTTACATGGTTTAAAAAGCTAAACAAAGAGGCTCCATCAGTGACAGGTCTTTAAGAAAAGAGAGAGAACATGTGGACAGTGTCTCTATTAGTACTGGTAACATACTCTTCATTTTGATGGGAACCTGATTTTATTATCTCTCAAAAGCACTGCTAGCAAATACACAACTGGAATATAGCTGTTAATCTTATTGAGTAAGTGTCTTGAAAATCTACCCAAGGACCGACTGATGTCATCAAATTATCATAGGACAGTATTTACTGTACTCATCAGGCCTAGACACACAAATATATACATATAAGACACACACACAGACACACACGAAATCTTATGACATTTAAATAAAGATAAAAAGGACTAACTGTACTCATAAAACATTTGGCCATTTACTAACCTACGTGACATTTGAAATGAAAGAAGAACAGTAGTGCCCTCCTAACACAATCTATTTCTCAACTTTACAGAAAACACAAGATAAGGGATCTGAGACAGGCATGTGCTGGAACATTTTATTCATCTTGAAATTATCTCCCATAAAAGTCCCACTGGGAAACAGTTTCATTATACATAGAATTTTTAGAAACCTTGGGTGGATTCTCAAAAACATTCCAAAAATATTAGTAAACCAAAACTCATGTTCATCATTAACTTAAGGGCTAATGCTAAGGAAATGTCTGATTTCAGGAAAATATACTTAAGGGTAGCAGGTGGCTACAGGCCAACAGCAGTGCCATTTATAGAAAATACATATTTGAAACAATAATTAATCTAAGAAAAGATTGATTCTATTAATCCAAAGGTGTTATAAAGTTTCTGTACATTGAAACCCAGGAAGATTCTAGATAGCTATGGATAGAAATAACAGCAGCCTGGGTCGCTCAGTTGATTAAGCCTCTGCCTTTGGCTCAGGTCATGATCCCAGGGTCCTGGGATCAAGTCCCACATCAGGCTCCTTGCTCAGCAGGGGTCCGCTTTTCCCCCTGCCTGCTGCTCACCCTGCTTGTGCACTCTCTCTCCAACAAATAAATAAATAAAATCTTTTTAAAAAGATGGAATATATATTTTATTTTATTTTAATCATTTTTTAAGAGAGGCAAGTGGAGGAAGTGGCAGAGGGAAAGAGAGAATCAACAAGGGGCTTGATCTCACCAACATGAAATCAAAACCTGCACCCAAATCAGAAGTCAGACACTCAACCGACTAAGCCACCCAGGCGCCCCAGAAATTATTTTTAAAATTCTCTCTTTAGGAGGCCCAAAGAAAGCAATTGCCAAGATGAAAGGTATAATCACACACATTTGTGTACCCTATTCATTAATCCCAAATCCTCTGAGATCTAACTAGTAGGCCGGACTCAAGGCTAAGCACCAATTTTCTAAAAAGTAAGTAAGACACAGGTTTTACAAATGCTTCGTTAAGATGCCCAGGTGACAAGTGTTAAACGGAAGTCCGGACAGAGGAGTACAGGAGTGAACTGTGCCCAAGTGTATCAGAAAAGACAACGGGAGTGCCATTCCATCATTTCTTTCTTCCAAGCTGAAAAAGAAGGATCCAGTGATTTGCTCAACACATTTGCCATGGAAATTTCTTGTCTCCCAAGATGAAAAAGTGAAAATTATCCCAGGGCACAGACTATCCCCCCAAAATATTCTTTAGCCCACACAAAGATTATATTTAAGAAATAAATGTCTCCTGATTTTGGTATCTGAACTAATTTTAGCCATAGTAGGTAATACTTATTGAGTGTGTACCATGGTTCAGGCCTGCGAGTGCTTCACATTAGTCAACTCCTTCAATTCTCTGAACATTTCTGTGGTGAAAAAAGAAGACAGAGAACTAGGAACGAGGGAGTAGTGTTTTGCCTCTGGAGACCACGTTCTTTCATAAATACACTCTGACTCCTCCCTAGAGATGTGATCACTGCGATACCCAAGAATGTCTATCAGAGAGCGATCATGCATTTTCAAAGTCATTTCTACATTGCTCTTGCTGCTGATGAAGATTCTCAAAAAATTAAATAGACAATGTTTCTATACATACACGCCCAACACCTTGCCTCTCAGGCAAACATTTACAGTTTGGAAGGTCGCGTTCTAAGCTCCTTTCAAAGGGTATTAGTAACACTCTGTGTGGAGAGTCATGTCCCTTGAAGAAGCTAAATCCTGTTGGTGTTCCTAGAGGTGAGGGGATCGAGGTTGCTGCTTGGGAGAGCAAGACTGGAGGAAAGAGGAAGAAGACCTTTCCTAGACCTACTCAATCAGAATATGCACTTTGACCAAGAACCCCTGGAGATTCATATGGACATTAATGTTTGAAAAGCACTACTTGGGGAGATGAGGTTAGCCTTGGACCTGCAAACAGCTGCTTAAAAATTAGGAACTTGGTCTAGATCTTGCTATGAGTTTACCTGCAATAAAATATCACTTACCTATAGGCAGAGACATTATGAAAAATAAAAGCTTGAGGTTCTTAAGAAAAAAGAGTACCTTAAGATATTAAGCAATACAATCTTATAAAAATTGGCTTCAGTACAATGAGTTCATAATTCTCCCAAATTTATTTATTTTTTCTTAAAGTTTAAATGTTGGAATTAAGCTCTGTGTTCTCCTGATACTTAAGGAAAGAAGATCCATTTACCATTCTACAACTGTCCTTAAACACCCTAACATTGACGATGATAATTCTGTAAAGAGAAAGAGTTCAGTGTCTATTAAGACCAGCTAAGAATCCTTAACATATGTACTTAATTTTGATATTAAAAATATCTAACACCGGTGGGGCACCTGGGTGGCTCAGTTGGTTGAGCATCCGACTCCTGACTTTGGCTCAGGTCATGATCTCAGGGTGGTGAGATTGAGCCCTGCATCAGGCTCTGTGCTCAGGATAGAGTCTGCTTGAGAGGATTTTCTCTCCTCCTCCCTCTGCCCACCACACCCATGCTGTCTCACTCTCTCTGGAAAATAAATAAATAAATAAATAAATATTAAAAAAACAGATAAACAAAAACACTATAGTATCCATTTTCTTATTTCATCTTAGGGAATGAAACATGACTCTAATTCTAGTTCTGAATTCTGAGACTAGCCTCCATTATCATACATGATCTGTGTTTTCGCCAACACTTCTTAAAAGGAGCAGAAACTCAGTGAGGCAGCTAAAACATTTTTTTTTTTTTTTTTTGCCAGCTATTTCATTCTGTTTTAAATCGGGTTTGTGGCCAGGGTTACGTGTTTTTTGTTTCACATACGTGCAAAGGAAACTATCACTAACTGAAATTTTATGGTCACTGTAGTCATTCTGCAAATAGGTAACTTCTGCTAGACGAGGAAAGGAACGATAAAGAATACGAACTTTAATATACATTCATCCAACACCTGCACCTGGTGCAATGTTAACATGCCCCTGGCTACATGTTAGATCTAACTACAACTTCCTCTATGTTTAAAAGTGAGAGTTATGTTAATACTGCCAAATTAATGCCAAGTACTTGTTTTAGAAATAAGACTATGGTGAGTCAAGCACAACAATGAACTTCAAACTACCTCTTCATAGGACAGAGCATAAGAAGGCAAGGAAGGGCTGTCCCTGGGATATTGGGATGAATGAGATAGTTGAGCACACACTGAAATTAGCAACCAGGTCTGGGAAGGGGTTGTCCTGTTCTTGGCTGGCCCAGGGCCCTCCAGTAAAAACAAAGACATGATTCAAGTGTTATGATTCAAATGTCAGCTCTGACCCCTCAAAAGACACTTCATGGGGTGCCGCTAATCTTATTATGATGTTTTAGCAATTTAATACAGTATTTTTAAGTGGAGATAATTAGAACAGGATGATTTATCAAGGGACAAAATTAAAAATTGATATAATCTTAATATTATCTCAAAAAAGGAAAAAGGTGGATGTAGGTATTTTACTGGCAATCAACCACTTGATATGTGTGGCACCCTTGAGAAGGTCCCCACATACAGAGACAAAACCAAAAAAACTCAAGAGTAATCTGTTATTCTTCTTTACCAATATGTAAAACTTTATGGAAACTTGCCTTTCTAAATAAATGCAAACATGGGCACCTGGGTGGCTCAGTGGGTTGGGCCTCTGCCTTCAGCTCAGGTCATGGTCCCATGGTCCTGGGATCGAGTCCCACATCGGGCTCTCCGCTTGGCGGGGAGCCTGCTCCCCTCCCCACCCCCATCTGTCTCTCTGCCTACTTGTGACCTCTCTCTCTCTGTCAAATAAATAAATAAAATCTTTTAAAAAAATAAATGCAGACACACTGTATCAACAGCAGAAGAGTGTGGGTTTCTGTTTTCATGGTCTTCACAGACCTTAGGACAGTTCCTATAGCTTAATCCTTATCCATACTGAAAGAGCTTCTATAAACAAAGATCCCAAATTCAGTTTACTTGGTAATTTGTATAAGCGACAGCTAATGGCAATGCCTTGTCTCACTGTAATATCCCACAACTTCTCAAAAAATAAAGTGCTTGGCACTATATATCATCCTTTTACTTTCTCATGCTATCCTTCTCCATGAATTCATTTCTCTGAGACTTTCTCTTTCTTCTTATCTCCTCCTGACTTTCTATAAACTCACTAAGGTGACATCAGGGGCTGGCAACAATTCCTTCCCCCACTCCAAAAAAATTATGTAGTAACTCAAGTGAAATAAAATCAAATTACAAATGCTGAATAAAAGTTTTAGGAGAATGTCATAACACTGCCCTTTCTCCTAGAGTGACTAATCGCCAGTGGCTAGTCCTTCCATGGGTCCTGCATTTTCCAAAGGAAACTTCTAGAGACCACGTGTCTAACCTGTGCTACGTACACGGTGGAGGATTCAAAATGTATCTGTTCTGCGTTTCATGAGATGAATTAACAGCTCATGTTAATTTGTAAGTATTATTATCAATGTCATTCATCTACGTTTAAAATGACACTTGCTGTACCACTGTCTCCTCTGCCTTAATTCTAAAAACCACAGGCCAAGTGCCTGTACCTATCGGGGAGCAGAGCTAGGAAATCCGGAGCCACACCAGTTGAAGGCAATTCACAGAGCAGAGAGTTTTAATTGCTGTTGGGCTCATCTTAAAACACAATAAAACCCACTGTCTCTGCTCCACAGAGTCCGGCACTATGGGAAGGAGTTACTGCTGCTTTGTATAAGAACCTAACTACGTATCTTTTTAAAGTCAAATTAGGTCGGTAACTTGAATGCGGGGCAAGTTCCTGACACAGGCTTCTGTAAATTAAGAACAGCTTTTCCAACAGTCGACCTCCTGAGTTATAAAGCCTGTGCCTTTTCCCCAGGTCATGGGGGGATATACCAGTTTTTAGATAAGGCTTCTGATGTGACTTCTCTTCCTCTAGTGAATTCTCATTAAAATAATGAAAATGCAAAGAATTCTAAAAAGTAAAATAAAAATCACCTCAGAAGAACACTGACAAAAGAGTGATTAAATGAGTTGGACTGAAGTAGGAGATAAAATTTAGAATATAAACCACTAGTCCAGAGTAAAGTTGAAGAAACTGTCCTTGTTCCCTCCCTCCCTCTCATGAAAACCTCTCTCATCCTGTTTCCCATTTTATTTCTAACTTTTACCCACTCCCCAGACATTCTTTTTCATTCATCAAAGGCTTGAGCCCCGATCTTCCATTTTTTTCTTAGTATTGAACTCTTCTTCATTAGCCCATTTTCAGCATGATTTTAACAAGTTCATTTTTATTCTTATATTCACTATCATTTTTATTCTTATAGTATTATTTGTATTCTTAAAAAGTATATTCCGCATTTGCTTCCAATCTATTTAACACAAAATGGCCAGAATAAACATTTTTTTGTAAAATGAAGATCCAATCGTGTGACTTGTGAGTCAAATGTCATCAAATTTTTCTCCAACGCATTTCTGATGAAATTGTAATCTTGGACTTTGGCCTATTAATGTCCGTCCCCCTCCCCTTTGCTCTCTGTTCTCTAACAACACTGGACCTGTCTGGGACTTCTCCCTCTCACCGCCTCTCATTCTCTTCCTCTGAGTACCTGGAGGGCAGACTTCCCTGTTTCCCAGACCCATTAACTGTAACCTCCCTTCTTTCTCCAAAACCTCTTCTGAGGGGTTAACTGCCCATTCCCACATTTTAACAATAATTTAAGACTTTGCCAGACTCATCATCATAATCCTTATCTTTTCTTGGATCCCCTTCCCCTTGGTAACCCCCCCAGCCATTTGAGTGGGGAGATTAACCAGGAAAACTGCTTTTCAAAGCTGGGAGAAGGATACTGCCATCAAGCTAATTCAACATTATCCTCAGGCTGTGTGGCTCAGGTCGCTTCCAGCTGTGCTACCAATGGTTTCTTTGGCTATTTCCACACATAATAAACACACTCAAAGGCATAAGAACGAGAGAAACTGCATTTTTTTTAATCCTATAGGCACCCTGCCTCAGAGGCAGCTTGTGTGAAGTCTTGATTCAGCACTCTTTCCAAAATAAATAGCATTTATTTTAAGTCCAAAAATCGGTTTGTCTAGAGGCAGTCATTTCATCTGACTCCAAGTACTCTCAATTAATGTAAAGTAAAATGTAAAAATGTAAAAAAAAAAAAATGTAAAACACGATTTCCACAGAGACCAGAGCACCAGAGAACTTAGCAAAATGTTATCATTTAAAGATCTACACAAAGATAACCACATTTGAAAGAGGGACAGCCCCCCAACCCCTGCTTATCAGAGAACTAGTGCAACTAAAGAGTGAACCACAATTATTCATTTTCAACAGAAAAGCAAATAAGAACACTTACGCATGTCACCGAAGGCCCCCTTGGTCACTTTGGTGGCATGTAACACCACCACCGTGAATTTATGGGAATACTGGTGCTCCACCTGGAAATAAATAGTAAATTAAAAACAAGCTTCCAACATAGAATCCAAGCAAACTGTTCTTACTGTTTCCTCGAGACTAGTTAAAAATATTCAGGTTGAAGGGAAGTAATATTCATACCAGAAACATCCTTTGATCCCAGGGCTGTTACTTATTCGAGTCTCTCCTCTCTCCCACCACAGAATTATTGAGAAGTTTAGAGCATGCTTCACTACAACTTGACCACTGGAAGTTTTCCCATCAGGGAAAATGTAAATGAGGACCACAGGCCTTCTAGGAAGACAATCAGGCTTTGTACGGGAATGACAAGGAAGCCTGGGCTTAGAGAGGCAAAGTCTGAGCAAGATGTTTGCATTGTTTGTTTTTATTGTTACTGTTCAACGAAAGTTTTGTTGTTGTCGGTTTTGTTTTTTTTTTTTTTGGCAAGACATTTCCACAGCAGTATTCAAAATCCTTTGGACCTAAGGCCATGACCAGTGAACTACTGATACTAATTTTAATGCATTTGTTATAAACCATATGCAGCAATGTTAAAAGTTTCTGGAAGACTTTAGTAAATACTTCACCTCACTAGAAAGTAGCCAACAACTCTATCAACTGAAGCCGAATAAGGAAGCAGGAACTCACAAAGTTCTCTGAACAACTGAAAATTGCGAAGTCCTTATCTAAATCTGAAGCCTGTCTAATCTTAGAAGAGGCCCACATTTATTAGCCACTCCTATCTTTCCTAACTTTAGTAGACTTTTTTCACTGATTAAGAAGTCCATAATTGATTTTAAAAAGCTAAGATACTGGCAATACTGAAAAAGGAGTAATGACAGTCTAAAATCAAGGAGGCTGGAAAAAAAATTCTAAAAACATAGATTCATAAGGACCAGCAGTAGTGAGTTAGATGATCAACAGTTAGCACTCCACAGTTTCTGAAGGTATCACTCTATCAGTAGAATAATTTATGTTCAGATTTATAACACAGCATCAAGAAGTGGTGAAGACATTAATGACGAACATAGTTTGTTTAAAAAGGCCGAGAAACATGTGAAATGTTTCAAGATAATTCTTATTCGAGTTTATTATTGAAGAGAAATACTTTCTATGTCTAGAGGTGTTCTGAGTAGCTAAAGTTTTACTCTGTATAAGTAAAACTATCAATTATAAATGAAACGAATGCTTACAAAGAAGCGTGTTGCTTGGAAGTGGCCAAGCTAGGTTCTCCTCTCACTGAGACTAAGAATGAATCTCGTGGAGAGTGAGTACAGTGATGGATCTGTATTAAGTGAAGATACAGAAAAAGCTCTCAAGAGTGAGAAGGGTCCCCACAGGGTTGCCACTTAGGGCCCTTAGGGTTGGTCTTTTATAGAAAGCTAACTGGGGACCTTAAATCCATTTAACATCACTAATAGTAACACCATTGAGCAAGGACTAGTCATAATACCTTCAGTGGCCCACTTTCCATCTAGGGTCTCGTTATTCTTTGCTGGTCACAGGTGATTATCATAAAAAACATACCCACCCCACATGCCTAGGGCAGGGTGGTCTGGTTTGTTCCCTTTTCTCTGGTTTCCCCACACCTCCATATTTTTGGGATTTCTGTAAGCTTGATCACATAGTACCCCCCATCTATCTCTCCCTACCTAGACCCACCTGTCCTATACTCAGCTTTACACAACCAAAAATCACATACACGTTGTCCCCACCAAAAAAAAAAAAAAAAAAAAAAAAAAAATCCACTATCATAGCTGGAGACTTCAACACCCCTCTATCAGAAATAAACAGACCTGGGATGCCTAGGTTGTTCAGTCAGTTAAGTGTCTGCCTCCAGCTCAGGTCATGATCCGAGAGTCCTGGGATCGAGTCCCACATTAGGCTCCTAGCTCAGTGGGGAACCTGCTTCTCCCTCTGCCTGCCACTCCCTCCTGTTGTCCTCTCTCTCTCTCTTTCTCTGATAAATAAATAAAGTCTTAGAAATAAATAAGTAAATAAATAAATCTATCAGGCATATAATTAGTAAGAATACAGCTGAACTCAATAGCACCATTAGTCAACTAGATAAAATTGACATCTATGGACTACTTTGTCCAAGAGCAGAATGCACATTCTTCCTAAGATCACGTGAAACAATCATACAACATGTCCTCTCAGACCACGAGGGAATTAAACCGGAAACCAAACATGATGATAGCTGGAAAATCACAAGTGCTTGGAGATTAAATAACACACACGTCAATGAAGAAGGCTCAGGAGAAATTTTTAAATATCTAGAACTAAATGAAAATGAAACTACAGCTTAGCAAAATTTGGGGGAATGCAGTGAAAGTAATGCTTACAAGGAAATTAAATAGTATGTATATTGACATACATATTATTTCATACATACATATATTTCATATATTATTTCATGATATGCATATATGAAAAGAAGAAAGATCTAAAATCAATCATCTAAGAGTCTACTAGAAAAAGAGAAGCAAGTTAAATCCAAAGTGAGCAGAAGAAAAATAGTAAAAAGTAGAGCAGGAATGAATAAAACTGAAAATGGAAAATCAACAGAGAAAATTGATGACACTAAAACTTGTTTCTTTTGAAAAGGGCAACAAAATCGATAAGCCTCTAGCTAGGCTAAATAAGAAAAAAAGATAGCACAAATTACAATTATCATAAATAAATGAGGGAAGCTCCCTCTAGATTCTGTTCACATCAAAAGAATAATAAAGGAATACTATGAACTACTCTAAGCCCACAATTTAATAATCTAGATGAAAAGGACCAATTCCTTCAAAGACATAATCTTCCAAAACTGACACAAGTAGAAACAGACAATCTGGGTAAAGAAACTGAATCAATACTTAACCTTCCAAAACAGAAAGCACCAGGCCTGGATGGATTCATTGATAAATTCTACCAAACACTTAAGGAAGAAATTATACCAATACTGTCCAATCTCTTCCAGAAGAGAGAAGCAGAACAAACAGTACCTAGCTCATTTTATGAAGCCAAGCATTACCCTGATAACTAAAAGCACAGAGAGATCTTATAAGGAAAAAAATAAAAATAAAGAACACTATAGACCAATATCTATATTGGTCTAGATGAAGAAATAGATGAAGAAATTCTCAACAAATTATAGCAAATAGAATCCAATAATATATAAAAGGAATTATAATTACAACCAAGTAGGATTTACCCTAGGTATGCCAGGCTTATTTAACCTCTCAGAATCTAACTCCATCTCAGGGGTTGTGAGTTCAATCCCCACTTTGGGTGTAAAGAGTACCTAAAATAAAATCTTTTTTTTTTTTTTTTTTAAGATTTTTATTTATTTACTTGACAGACGGAGATCACAAGTAGGCAGAGAAGCAGGCAGAGAGAGAGGAAGGAAGCAGGCTCCCTGCTGAGTAGAGAGCCCGATGTAGGGCTCCATCCCAGGACCCCGGGACCATGACCTGAGCCGAAGGCAGAGGCCTTAACCCACAGAGCCACCCAGGTACCCCCCGAAAATAAAATCTTAAGAAAAAATAGCTCAACATTATAAAAGAAAATAACACATACAGAGAGATGATGATGTTATAAGGATTCATTGAGTATGAACCAAATGTTACACATTCTTCTAGATGCGAATTCTCATTTAATTTTTGCAACAACCTATAAAATAGGTATGATTTATATGTGACTAAAGTGAGATTCTGAGAGGTTAAATAATTTCCCAGTATCTCATAGACAGTAAAAGTGAAATCTGAATTAGAATCTATTCTTGCTGCCCCCAATGTCTTCACTCTCTGTACATTCCTTTACTTACACAGAGAATAATACCAAATACCAAGACCTTAATAGTGAAAGACTATTCCCACTTTTTAAAGTGGTATAGTTATAACCTAGTCTATTGTATTGCTTATTGATCTGAAGTTCCTCTGTTAACTGAGTTATTTCCTGTATCATTCAGCTCTGTTTTAATCTGCTTTTATTTCCCTTAGCCTCAACTCTGTTTTGACTATACTGAATGAAATACTTGCATATTCTTCACAGGAAATAAGGGGCAAATCAACCACTTTCTTGGTTTTTATAAGTTAACTTTGGAACCATCACCAATCTTCAGATTGGTGATGTAAATTATTTTCAGGACATGCCCATTTCTTTCTTAGCACTATAAAGATTATAGCACCTATAAAGTAAGTATAAATTCTTGGAGAAAAATGTTTAGTGTCAATCAACAACTATCCAAATATCTTCTGATAATTCTTTTGTTTCCTGGGGCCAGTATCACATGTAACTTCAAACTAGTATGGACTAGGCTAACTTCCGACTTGGATGGGAGGCTTTTGGTTATGTCTCCGGGTGGTACCAGAGCAAATGACATTACTGAATCCACAACCAGTGTTCTCTGGAGGAAACTAATGACTCAGCACAATCCCTGTTGGTAGCTGGCAAAAACAGATGCCATATTTCAATTGAGATGTCATATATAAGCTTGATATACTGACTCAGCCACAGGTTTAAGCTTTGCCTTCAGGTATTGGATTACCTTACTTTGAGTGTCTTTTTTCATCCCTAATCTTTTCCACAGTGAAAATCACAAGCCTTTTTTTTTTTTTTTCGCAATTACAATTTCCCAGTCATTAGGAAAATAGTTACTGTATTAAATTCATTCTGAAAAATTACATTACCATCTGTAACTAAAATGATTGGGCATTGGAAAAAAGACTAGTCAGCTTGTACAGAATCAATCTGAAGATTGTTCTAATCTGCTGAAAGTTCTGCTGCTACAAGGAAGAACAAAAAAAAAATCGTAAAACAAATCTGATGGAAAAGAAGGTAGATTCTACATGCAAATATCTTTCTTGCTCTACTTAACAGCCATTGCCTAATTTTAATTCAAACTAAAACCATAGGCTGTTAGTGTGATAAAGACTGGAGAATCTCATTACTGAACCCAGAGATTGTGATCATCACAATCAGCAACAGGCAATTTCAAGCAGATCTCAGAAAATGTTTTAAAAGAATTTCTGCACTGATGTCATCTAGGATTTAGGATAGTTTTTTAGATAAGATACCTGTTTTTAGTTTCACTTCCTGATGTGGAGTTTCATTCTAATACTTTGAGAGGCACAGGCACTGTTTTATTATTCTCTCACATTTTTTACAAGCAGCCAGCTTATCTGTTTATAATCATTATAGCTACCTAAACTTGGTTTAAGAATTCCCAGTCATAAATGTAGTGATCCAAAGGGGCAAGTGGACCCCAATGCTTATAGCAGCAATGTCCAAAATAGCCAAACTATGGAAAGAGCCTAGCTGTCTATTGACAGATGAATGGATAAAGATGGGGTACATATCTACAATGGAATATTATGCAGCCATCAAAACCCCCAAAATCTTGCCATTTGCAACGACATGGAGAGAACTAGAGGGTATTATACTAAGTAAAATAAGTCAATCAGAAAAGGACAATTATCATATGATCTCACTGATATGAGGAATTTGAGAAACAAGACAGAGGATCATAGGGGAAGGGAGGGAAAAATGAAACAAGACAAAACCAGACAGGGAGACAAACCATAAGAGACTCTTAATCTCCGGAAACAAACTGAGGGTTGCTAGAGGGGAGAGGGTAGGAGGGATGGGGTGGCTGGTTGATGGACATTGGGGAGGGTATGTGCTATGGTGAGTGCTATTAATTGTGTAAGACTGATGATTCACAGACCTGTACACCGAAACAAATAATAGTTATATGTTAATAAAAAAAAAGAATTCTCAGTCATGGACTGCCATATGCAATAATTATCCTAATGTTCCAAACACCTAATTTGTCAACAGAATTTGTTAGCTCTAGCAGAGCTAGATTTTTCTTCATTAAAAGCAAATAATAATCAGAAATCTGACTTGAATTTCTTCTCTCTCATGAACAAGAAGCTTTTCCTACTTACACAACAAATATATATCTAATATAGTAATAATATATATTATAACAAATATGTATATATCTTTAAAATTAAATATAGAGTTCATTTTCAGTGATGTTAAAAGATTTTAAGTCCTATTTTAATTAGGATTACCGAGATTGCAGAAAAACAGTACAAAAAAGAAATTTGATGGTGCCAGCCTGAGTCTAAAATACTCACTTAATGACATACCATAAATTTATAGTAACTATAACTTCATCAAGATACCTAAAATTCAAGTCACCCAAATTTTTAGCATTTAAATTTTAAGTGAGATATAGATTCTAATCCAATGGTAATTGAGTAGCCATAGTACAACAACAAAAATTTTTTTTTGAACATTAGCTTTTTTCCTACTTCAATACCCTTGAAGAAATCTATACTCTCCTTGGAGTAATTATGGCTCAGTTAAGGACCATGACGTAGAGAGGTACTTCATTCTCCTGGAAGGCCTCATCAGAACATATGAAGCACCAGGCAGACTTGAACATTTTTCCCACACATTCTTGAAGATGTTTTTGGTGGCAGAAATATTTATTTAGGGACGTCTAGGTGGCTCAGTCATTACGCATCTGCCTTCCGCTCAGGTCATGATCCCTGGTTCCTGTGATAGAGTCCCACATTGGGCTCCCTCCTTAGGGGGAACCCTGCTTCTCCCTCTCCCTTTGCTCATCCCACTGTTTGTGTTTCCTCTCTAGCTGTCTCTCTCTGTCAAATAAATAAATATATTTTTTTTAAAATTTATTTAGGGCACTTGGGTGGCTCAGTTGGTTAAGCCACTGCCTTTGGCTCAGGTCATGATCCTGGAGTTCCAGGACTGAGTCCCACATTGGGCTCCCAGGTACATGGGGAATCTGCTTCTCCCTCTGACTTTCTCCCTTCTCATGTTCTCTCTCTCTTTCTCTCTCTCAACCTCTCAAATAAATAAATAAAATATTTTTGAAAAATTTATTTAGGTTAGAATTATTGACCCGGGTGATACGTCGTGTGTGTTCAAATCTAAGATATCTCTGCAATGATGATTTTCAGATGTGTATGTTAAGTCTAGTAGATCCAACAGACTTGAAAATATAGATATATTTACAGATGTCATTTGGGGTAATTTACCCTTATTTTAAGGGACTTCTTCAAAACCTTCTCTTGGTCTTAATTCATCTTTGCTATTAAGAAGTGGGTGAAAGCTTCGTAACTAAAAGACATGGACATAAGTCAGAAGGATATTTATAAAAGATTACCTGATATTTCAACTCAGTTTTTCTACCTTGGTTTCCACATCTGTAAAATTGCAATTATATCACCAGTGACAAGGGATTTGTCAAGGGTCCCCTGAAACCAACCCAGACTCCAACATTAGAATTCACACAGATCAATACTGAACGTCAAGTAAGTCTGGGGGATAATTTTACCATCTGTGGAAGTCTTTCAAGATGAGACTAAAATCTGTCTTCTGGGAATTATCTAGAG
Organism: Taxidea taxus jeffersonii; assembly: GCA_003697995.1. NCBI lineage: Eukaryota > Metazoa > Chordata > Mammalia > Carnivora > Mustelidae > Taxidea > Taxidea taxus. Next base: position 331,581 of record ML105747.1, on the reverse strand, counting down.
GTACCACTGATCTAGAGCAAACACAATGGGGGAACTCCACCTGTAGTAATGGCGGGTTAAACAACTGTAAGACACTTCCCACATATACTTCTCACAGAAAATAACTAAAAACTGAATAAGGTTTTACAAAATAAGTAAAGATTTTTGAAAGACTAACTGTGACTGACCCGGGGTGCTCAGATTAAACACTACTCCTGGGTGTACGTGTGAGGGTCTTTCCAGATGACATTATTGTTTGAATCAGGGACTCAGGAGAGTAGGTTGCCTTTCCCAGTGTGGGCTGGTTGAGGGCCTGAACAAAAGGAAGACTTTGCCTCTTTTCTTCCAGTCTTACTGCTTGAGCTGAAACCTCTCATGTCGTCTTCTCCTGACCTTGGATTGCTATTTATACCATTAGCTCCCTGGGTTCTTAAGCCACCAGAAGTGGACTGAATCATACCCTCGTCTTTCCTGGCTCTTCATCCTGCAGACGGCAGAATGTGTGACTTCACAGCCTCCATAACCACATGAGACAATTCTTCAAAGTAAGTCTCTGTACCTAGATCTAACTGCCATCGTCTGTGTTTGTGTCTCCCTCCCCCCCCACCAAATTCATATGTTGGAATCCTAACCCCTCAAGGATTGTGAAATGAGACCTTTGGGAAGTGTAAGGAACCCCCATGAATGGATTCGTGCCTTTATAGAAGAGAATCTAGACAGAGTCCTTGTCTCTTCTACCTTGTGAGGACAGAATGGCTACAAACCAGGGAGCAGGGCCCTCACCATATGCAACCACGCTGGTGCCTTGATCTTGGACTTCCCAGCCCCCAGAACTCTGACTGATAAATTTCTGGTTATTTATAAGCTAAATTAAGACTCTATCTATCTATGTACCTACCTCTCTATCGCCTATTGATTCCGTTTCTCTGGAGAACACAGACTAACAGAGTAACTAAGAACTGACAGGATGGAAAGGCCTTAGCTACCAGGAAAGAGATAGAAAATCAAAGAGTTCACCAAAAACTAGAGTGGTGAGCAGCGTTTGTGCTGGTTAAGAGGGGAGGAGGCTGAGAATGAGCAGCCTTGAGAGGGTGAGCCCTCTAAGGATTAGTACTCTGGTAAACCATCCCTGTTTTAAGTTAAAAATTCCACAGACTGGTAAACCTGGCAATTCACAGACCTGTACCCCTGGGGCTAATAATACATTATATGTTTATAAAAAAATTTAAAAGGTTAAAAAAAAAATTCCACAGACTGAACCCTAAGGAAAGACTGGTATCGGGGAAAGATTAGAAGCAGATCACTAACCACCCTCTTTTTTCACTTTTCTAGAATAACAGCAACAACAAATGTGTTATTTGCCATAAAACTCCTTGTTAGTTTTGCACAGTGCTTGGCTTTGCCAGGTGGCGTTTTGCCACCTTAATATTTTTTCTTTTCTTCTCTTTTCTTTTTTTTAATTTCCAGTAGCAGCGTCTCATCTTCTGATGTCCCTTGGCTGGAAGTACCTTTCCTGGCTGTGTCTAGAGAATACTTTTATACACATAGCAATTTATTATTTATAAAAGCCTTGGGAAGCAGACACAGCAGGTACCATTCATGCCCTGTTTTTCCACACGAAACAGCTAAAGCTCAGTTTCGGTGCTCAGGAGCACGTAAGTGAAGACAGGAACTACCACTAGAATACTAGCTCTTTGATTCCTTACCCTGTGTTGCCCCGTCCCCTTCACCCCCTGCCACCATGTTACCATAATAATCTAGAATAATAGCTTTCTACTTCCCTGGCAAAATTTCCAGTCACTCCACAATGACGTTCTTCAAAGATCCCTGTATTTTAGCAGGCAGTCACGCTGGCTTACCCATGCGGTTGACTGAGTCTAATGTGAAGACAACCTTGGGTTCTGTGGATGTGAGACAGTGGCCCTCTGCTGCTACCAGGCACTGGGAAGAGGTGTGGATTCTTTTTTACTCCAGGGAAGTGACTCATTTTCAGAGTAAAAAGATGGAAATTTTTATAAGCAATTTATTCTTGACCTATCCTTGTAAAACTGGTCCAGAAGAATTTCAGTAAATTCTGGAGACACAAACATCCTTCAGGTTAGAAAGTACCTCACAAGGACTCTAAACATGGACACTGAATTCTGCCATACGCGTATTGCTCCATTTTCTACCACAGGTCTCACAAGCCAGCACTGTGGAAAGCAAGAGAACTTGCTGGCTGCGAACTGCTGTATCAGCCCACGGGATTCCCCAACATGTCACTGCATCACCGATGTGGGGAAAATAAGGCCAATCTTCTGTGCCTCGAGGCAGCCAAAACGGTGTTGGCCCGTCTGGCACCACTCATTATAAGTTAGCTGACTTAGCCTTCCCCATCTTTCCTTTTTACTAAAATTGTTCCGTGTTGAGTATGCTCACTTACATATTTTGAAAAGTATCTTTCTGTGAAAACTAGAGCAGGGAATTTTGTCACCAAAATAATTTACATGAAGTCTCTGTGGCGCAGTCGGTTAGTGTGTTCGGCCATTAAAATAATTTACATAGACATACACATGCAGTCTTTTCCACACATACACAGAAAGAACAAGAAGAACAAAACTATAAAGCTCGTAGGAACCCTCATTTGAAAGTGCTATAAATCGGAATACGAATAAATGTTCCATCTGATGCTGGGAAAGGTAATGAAAACTGTGATACAGATACGTAGTTTGTGGGCTTCATCATATTAAGATGCCACGTAGGTAATCACTATGTCCTAAATATTCAGCTGTAGTTAAAATTTGCAAGGAAAGGTGACAGGAATGAGTTTTAAAATATCCAGAGTGCAGTCTGATTTTTAAATATACTCTGCCATGTTAAGAGAAGAAACTAAAAGGCCGGCTCACAAGGTCATCTGACAGGAGACAGGTGGGGACAGCGGTCAGTAAGAAGGCCTGCTCAGATTTAGGTAGGAGAGGGAAGGGCATCTGAAATAATCATGTTCTTTGAAATGTATTACACTCCAACCATATTGAACTTCTTTCATTTCCTTATATGAACTTTCTCATCTCCAGAGTACCTCATATTTGCTTTTCTCTAATCCAGAAAAGTAATTTTCTCCTTCTTTTCCTTCCCTTGTGCTAAACCTCAGGCTTACAAGTCACCCCTTCTAGGAATGTCAGGATTCCTATCATTCATGTTGTATATACCCAAAGTAATCCTCATTGTCTCTTATCAGAGCCCTTTCTGAACATTATGGCTAGTGTGTAAATAAACGGTTTTCCTGCTAGGCATAAGCTCAGCTCAGGGACTTTGTCTGACTCACTTTTGCATCCCCAATGCCTACTGACAACTCACAGGGAGTGGTACACAATGGGCATTCAATAAATAATGATAAGTTCTCAGAAAAAAAATAAATAATTGAAATAGATTTAGACGTAATGAGTTGAAAGTCCAAATGCTAATATTCAGAAGTATTGTTGGTTTCTTTGTCTTAAGCCCAGGGTTATAGATCTTAACTTTACCTTCCTTCTCCCTTTTTGGTTCCCAGTGACAAATTATATGTTAAAGTTTAAGAATGAACACTTTGATTCAATTCTCTGAGAGTGATAGGAATTACTGGTGGGCTGAAAAAGAATTAATCTGCACATAATATATAGAAACTTCATTAATATGAAAAACAATTATTTCATTGTTTAAACTGTTCTACAATTTCACTGTAGAAAACCGTAATTGTGGAAAGTAGGATACTGTTTCTGAAAACAAAGATATCTCATTTTAAACCCTGATATTTTTTTAAGGTTTTTAAAAATTATTTATTTGAGAGAGAGAGTTAGAGAGCACAAGCATGAGCAGGGGAAAGGGCAAAAGGAGAAGCAGACTATGGAGGGCTCGATCCCAGCACCCTGGGATCATGACCTGATCTGAAGGCAGACACTTAACCAACTGAGCCACCCAGGAGCCCCTGATTATATGCTTTTCCCAAAACCATACTTTAAATATAAGGAAAAATACAAATTGAACATAAAAGGATGCATACATTAAAGAAACTGGAAGAGGTCAAATTAATAAAAGACAAAGTAAAATTTAGAACAAAGAGATAAAAAAGGACTTACAATGATAAAACATCAGAGAAATAAATACATCCAGAAGTTATATGCACTAATAACATACCTTCAAAATTCATAAAGCAAAAGTTACACATGGAAACATATTGTTGTATATGGAACATTTGCCAAAATAGACAATAAGCAAAACTGTAATTATGTATAAACTTCTTACAAACAACAAAAAATCATGCCAGAGTATGTTCTCTGGACACAGTGGAATTAGATTAGAAATCAAGTTCAAAGACAACAGTTTGAAAATTAATATATACATGTCTCAGTACCCCATGAGTCAAAGCTCAATTCAGGAACTGGTTAGAAAAAGTTAGAACATATTTTTCATTGAGCAATTATGAAAATGTGACATTCCCAAACCTATGTGCTATACCTAAAGTAGGTGGTGTATGATTAATAAGGCTCGAAAGATAAACATTTAAAAATTTAAAAAGAAGTAAAATTGGCATTATTCACAGATAACCAGAAATGTGTAAGTCAAAAATCCCAAAGAGCCTACAAACGATCAAAATTAATAAAGAAATTCAGGGGGTGCCTGGGTGGCTCAGTGGGTTAAAGCCTCTGCCTTCGGCTCAGGTCATGATCCCAGGGTCCTGGGATCAAGCCCCACATTGGGCTCTCTGCTCGGTGGGGAGCCTGCTTCCCTTCCTCTCTCTGTGCCTGCCTCTGCCTATTTGTGATCTCTGTCTGTTAAATAAAATAAATAAAATCTTATTAAAAAAAAAGAAATTCAGTAAGTTTACTAGATCAACAAAAATCAGTTGTATCTTGATATAAATGCAAAAACGAATTGGAAAATAAAATTTATAAATAATGACACTAAAACATCAACTATCAAAAAATACATCTAAAAAAGATATTTAGTAATCCCTCTTTCACCACAGGGGATACATTCCAAGCAACCTCCCGGACCCGCCACCATGGGTTCCTGAAACCATGGATATAGTACAAACTCCCTGTATACTGTTTTTTCCTGTACGTACATACCTGTGATGAAATTTGATTTATAGATTTTTTTAAAAGATTTTATTTACTTATTTGACAGAGATCGCAAGTAGGCAGAGAGGCAGGCAGGGGAGGGGGAAGCAGGCTCCCCACTGAGCAGAGAGTCCGATGCGGGGCTCGATCCCAGGACCCTGGGATCATGACCTGAGCCAAAGGCAGAGGCTTTAACCCACTGAGCCACCCAGGCACCCTGATTTGTAGGTTTGACAAAGTGATTAACAACAATAACTAAATAATAAAAGAGAACAACTAAAATAATATGCTGTAATAAAAGTTATGTGACTGTGGTCTCTCTCTCAAAATATCTTGCACTCTACTCACTTTCCTCCTTGTGATGATTTGAGATGATAAAACGCCTAGGTGATGAGATGAAATGAAATAATGACACAGGCTTTGTGACATAGTGTTAGGTTACTACTGACCTTCTGATGGTAAGTCAGAAGGAGGACCATCTGCTTCTGTATCAGGATCACGGAAACCACAGGTAAAGGGGGAAATACTATAAAACATTTCCCACTGAAGTCTACAACACACTCCTGAGAGAATTAAAGATAGTCTAAATAACATTAGTTTTGGGTTAGATTCATGGGTTATTAATGGGTGAAAAGAGTCAATATCATTATTATAGCATCTCTCCCTTCGTTGGTCTGTAAAATCATGAAGGGCCAATAAAAATTCCAGCAGTTTTGTGTGTGTGTGTGCGTGTGTGTGTGTGTGTGTGCGTGTGTGCGCACAAACTGACAAATGGGTTGCAAAACTTATGTGGAAACGCAGAGGGACTGAACATAGCCAAGACGATCTTGAAGAAGAAACAGCTGGGGGATTTTACACTACCATATATAAGATATAGTTCAAAGCTACAGAAATTAAGATGGGGCGCCTGGGTGGCTCAGTCGGTTAAGTGTCTGCCTTTGGCTCAGGTCATGATCCCAGGGTCCTGGGGTCTGCTCAGCGGGGAGCCTGCTTCACCCCTCTGCCTGCCCCTCCCCCTGCTTGGGCTCTCACTCTCTCTCTCTCTCTCCCCCTGAAAAATAAATAAATAAAATCTTAAAAAAAATTAAGATAGATATTTCTACAACTGGCATTATATAACAAAGCCTAACAGACCAATAGAACAGCACAGAGATCAAGCCACACACAGATGGCGCTCGGTTTACAGCAGAGGGGCCTCTGCCATTCAGTGAGGAGAAGGCAGTTATCAGGGCGTGAGAGTTTGTGGTATACTCAGACAGGGCAATGTAAAAGTGTGGAATTCTGCTGCTTTACAACAAGATGAATCAATCGCACAGATGTAATGTGGAATGCAGGTATCCACAGGAAGGTCAAAAGTAGGCAACACTTATCTACGGTCATAGAGGTCAAATATTGGTTACCTTTGTGGAGTTTACTGACTGGAAAGGACATGAACAACTCTTCTGTGTTACTTTTAACACTCTGTATTTTTATTTGGATGATGGTTTCATGAGAGGAATACATAGGTTAATATCCATCAAACTAAATAATTAAGATTTATGCACTTTATATATGGTATACCTGGACTAAAAAACCAAACACACAAGAATCCAACAAAAACAAATCCACAAGAAGAGCAGCTTACAAAGAAAACTGAGAAGGAACCAATTGCAAGAAAATAAGAAATGGAACAAGAGAAATATGAAATAGAACCACAAAAAAATGGAGAAGAGGGTTTTTTTTTTTTTTAAGATTTTATCTATTTACTTGAGAGAGAGAGAGTGTGAGTGGGGGTTGGGGGGAGAGGGAAAAGTACTAGGCACACTGCTGATCAAGGAGTCCATTGTGGGACTCGATCCCAGGACTCTGGGATCATGACCTGAACCAAAGGCAGATGCTTAACCTACTGAGCCACCTAGGCACCCCATCAAGAAGAGTTTTAAGAAAAGACCAGTGGGGGTGGTCAAGGGCAGGGTAGGGTGTTAGGGGAGGTGTGGTATTGAAGAGTCCACTGAATTCAGCACCAGAAGAGGCCCTTGATGAGGCTTTTTGTGAAGTGGGAAAGCTGAGTCTAGTTTTTTAATGACTCGAGCTGTGAACAGAGGGGAAGAAGGCACTAGAAAACACTTGTAATACATTAATCTTTGCTCTCCAGGCAGGAAAAGACAGAGGATGGTGGCTAGAGAAGGATATAAGGTAAGAGAACAAGTGCTTCATTCAAAGGAACAATAAGGCTCTGGATTATTCCTTAATGCCCATAAAAACTATTTCTAGTCCATATAAACCTAACCGGATCTCAAGTGTTGAATTTAGCAAAGAAATACCTGGGGTATTTTTTGGATCAGAAGAGAGGGTGTATGCTTCCAAATGAGTTTGGAAGAATACATACTAAAATCTGAAAGTACTCTTTACTATAAACTAACCACCTATAGAAGAATTGGTTTAAGCACATGGAAGAGAAAGTTACAGAATGCTTTACCCTGCCAATGCATACCCAGATCACAGCCTTCAATTCAAGAATTCTTTTGTCTTCTCTCCACCAATGCCTGTACAGGGTAGAACTTACCCAGACTGATAAGGTAACTACGTTTCTTACTGTTCTGTGAAAGTTCTGTACTGTTACCCATGTTTTGGTACTTTTTTTCCCCTTATAAGTACCTCTGTTGTGGATTTGTCCTTTAGAGTTGTACTTTATCAGCCAATGCCTGCAAAGCTCATGCACAGATGTATATCCCAGCAAGGATATATAAACAGTAAATGACTTACTATGATGTGCTGATACGGATCTATAAATGACATTTTAGTCTCAATTACAGGAAATCTCTTCACACTTCAAAGGTCTTCTCGGCACTCTAGCTTCTTTAAAACCTACAAAATAAACAATCACTATTGTTAAGCTTCCTCTTGGATGCAGTTCCAAGATTTAAATCATGATTAATATGAACCTTAGGAAGTCAGAGTCCACCCAAGGGGACCAGATAGACTAAGTTTCCAGCTGTTTATAAGAGCTAGTGTACACATATAACTTTGGGAAAGGGTAAACATATTTTGATAGTACTGTTTAATTTCCACATTTATTTGTTCAAATTTATTCTGTCGGTAATTATTAGGAAACCCCAGAATTTTTTTTTTTTTTGCATTTGCCAAGTATCTTATGAGAAGGTCACTGAACTTACGAAAAATTAAAATTATGCTCGTACGGTTTATAATTAAAAAGCCATACGCCATTGTTCATTTTCTCGACTGGGCTAGTGTTACACAAATTCATGATAAGAAAGGAACATTTTTACCTTAGCTATTCGTTAAAAACTTTAAAGATATATTCATGTTAAATTTCAACTTCGGTGCAGATATTAAAATAAAGTTTATTCATTCTAAAATACCAGCTTAATTTAGAAGCAGTTAAATAAAAATAAATGAAAAATATGAAAAAATATTTTCTCTATTTTGCTTTCCTCTATAATTACTCCATGTTATTTAAAATCAAATAAACTATTCAATGAACATCTGTTCCTCCATCATAGAACATATACTTCCAGGTCAGTATTCTATATGTCACATCTAATTTGGAACTTTTCAAATACCTTTATTATTTATGATAAATAATTTTTATTTGAAAATTTTTACACTGGGATCTCATGAAGTATCCTTGAATTATTAAACTCACTTCCTTGGTCATTTTTTAAGCAAAAAGAACAGTATGTATATATGTATGTATTTTTAAAGACTTTATTTTTTTAGAGGAGTTTTAAGTTCATAGCAAAATTGAGAACTACAGAGATTTCCCCCACATACTCTCTGCTCCACACATGCATTCTGCCTCTCCCTTGACCCCCATCCCCTACCACAATGGGACATTTGTTAGAACTGATAAACCTTTTTTGTTTATTTGTTAGAACTGATAAACATTTGTTAGAACTGATAAACTGATACATCAACACATCATCATCACCCAGAGACCACAGTTTACCATAGGGTTCACTCTTCATTTTCTACATTCTATGGGTTTTGATAAATGTATAATGACATGTACCCTTTATCCCCTTTATCAGCGTATAGTAAGACAACTTTCACACCTTAAAAATTCTCTTTGTTTTGCCTATTCATCCCTCCCTGTCTCCCAACCACTGGCAACCACCTATCTCTCTTCCTATCTCCATAGTTTTGCCTTTTCCAGAATGTTACATCATTGGAAATCATACAGTATGTACCATTTTCAGATTGGCTTCTTTTACTCAGCAAGCCACATTTAGTAAGTTTTTTTCCATGTCCTTTCATGGCCTGATAACTCATTTCTTTTTAGACCTACATAATTTTTCATGGCAGGGAGCCCCATGAGGGACTCAATCCCAAGACCCTGGGATCATGACTTGAGCGAAGGCAGACAGTTAACCGACTGAGCCACCCAGGTGCCCCAGTGAAGCAATTTCTTAAGAGAATTCTTCTTTCAAGTACATGACAGGCCATGTGAAGTCCCTGGGCCCAAGAGCACAAGCCTTTATATTACTGCAGCACTGGTAATCCTGGAGGAGCATATGTACCCTTTCTAGAAACTGAAAAGTCCACATGATTGTACAGCAATGCCAGGGTACTACTACCGGGGATTCAATGCCCAAGGGAAATCAGATTATTTTCTTTATTGAAGTAGCATAATTTGGTAAAAAAAACAAAAACAGGGGCACCTGGGTGGCTCAGTGGGTTAAAGCCTCTGCCTTCAGCTCAGGTCATGATCCCAGGGTCCTGGGATCGAGCCCCGCATTGGGCTCTCTGCTCAGCAGGGAGACTGCTTCCTCCTCTCTCTGTGCCTGCCTCTGCCTACTTCTGATCTCTGTCTGTCAAATAGATAAATAAAATCTTAAAAAAAAAAAACTGCCTTAAAAACAAAAACAAAAACAAAACACTGGATAAGGGATCAGAAAGACCTTGATTTAAACTCCAGTTTCACATTTTAAGACTCCGTGTATTCAACCATAAATGGGAATAGTACTACCTTCAGTGTTGTAGTGAGGACTGATGAATTGATTATAGTGAAAGGAGCCTGTCCCATGGTAAATAAGAGCCATATGTAAATGCGGGCAAGCTTCCGTTTCTAAACACTTTGTTTTAAGTTTCATTTTAATTCCAATTAGTTAACACCTTAGTTTCAGGTTTACAATACAGTGATTCAACAATTCCATACATCGCCTGGTCCTCCTCACCACAAGTGCCCTCCTTAACCCCCATCACCTATCTCACCCGCCCCCACTCGCCCCTGCCCCTCCCCTCTGGTGACCATCAGTTTGTTCTCTACAGTTAAGAGTCTGTTTCTTGGTGTTCGAGTCTTTCTCCCCTTTACTCATTTGTTTGGTTTCTTAAATTCCACATATGACTGAAATCATATGGTATTTTTCTTTCTCTAATGGCCTTATTTTGCTTAGCATCATACCCCCTAGTTCCATCCGTGTTGTTGCAAATGGCAAGAGTTAATTCCTTTTTTATGGCTGAATACTATTTCATTGTGTATACGTATATTGTATGTATGTATACATATATACTATATATACTTTATATATACCATATATACACATATATATGTATATACTATATCTATACACACACAAACACCACACCTTCTTTATCTAGTCTTCAATCAATGGACATTTGGACTCCTTCCATATCTTAGCTATTGTAAATAATGTTGCAATAAAAGGGGTGCATACACCCTTCTGAATTGGTATTTTCATATCTTTTGGGTAAATACCTTGTAGTGCCATTGCTGGATTATAGGGTAGCTCTATTTTTAACTTTTTGAGGAAACCCCATACTGTTTTCCACAGTGGCTGCACAGCGTGCATTCCCACCAACAGTGCAAGAGGGTTGGTTTTTCTCCACATTTTTGCCAACACCTGTTGTTTCTTATGGTGTTGATCTTAGCCATTTTGACAGGTGTGAGGTGATATCTCACTGTAGTTTTGATCTGCATTTCCCTGATAGCAAGGGTTTTCTATTCCGTTCTATTGGTCTGTGTGTCTCTTCTTCTGCCAGAACATCTTTTCATGAGTCTGTTGGTCATCTGGATGTCTTTTTTGGAGAAATGCCTGTTAATGTCTTCTGTGCATTTTAAATTTGGATTATTTGTTTTTGGGGTGTTGATTTTTAGAAGTTCTTTTTTTGTTTGTTTGTTTTTGTTAGAGAGAGGAAGAGGGAGAGGGAGCAGCAGCAGGAGCAGGGGAGGGGGAGGGAGCAGAGGGACAAGGAGAGAATCTTAAGCAGACTCCATGCCTAGAGCAGAGCCCAAAGTGGGGCTCCATCTCATAACACTGAGATTATGACTTTAGTCAAAATCAGAGTCAGATGCTTCACTGATTGAGCCACCCAGGCACCCTAAGTTCTTTTTATATTTTGGATACTAACTGAACTGTATAGGGTATATCCTTTGCAAATATCTTCCCCCATTCTGTGGGTTGCCTTTTAGTTTAGTTTATGGGTTGTTTGCTTAGCTGTGCAGAAGCTTTTTATTTTGATGTAGTCCCAACAGTTTATTTTTGCTTTTGTTTTCCTTGCCTCAGGAGACATATCTAGAAAGATGTTGTTACAGCTGAGATCAAAGAGGTTATTGCTTGTGTTCTCCTCTCTAGGATTTTTATGGTTTATGATTTTATGGTTTTAGGTTTCACATTAATCCATTTTGAATTTATTTTTGTGTATGGTGTAAGAAGGTGGTCCAGTTTCATTCTTTTGTATGTTGCTGTCCAGTTTTCCCAACACCATTTCTTCAAAAGACTGTCCTTTTCCCATGGGATATTCTTTCCTGTTTTATCAAGGATTAATTGACCATATAGTTGTGGGTTTTCTATTCTGTTCTATTGGTCTGTGTGTCTCTTCTTCTGCCAGTACCACACTGTTTTGGTCGCTACAGCTTTGTACTATAACTTGAAGTTTAGAATTGTGATGCCTTCAGCTCTTTTCTTTTTCAGGGTTTCTTTAGCTATTCGGGGTCTTTGTAGTTCCACATACATTTTACAATTGTTTGTTCTAGTTCTGTGAAAAATGCTATTGGTATTTTGATAAGGATTGCATCAAATGTGTAGATTGCTTTGGGCACTATACACATTTTAACAATATCTGTTCTAATCCATGAGCACTGAATGCCTTTTCATTCCTCTGCACTGTTTTTAATTTCTTTCATCAGTGTTTTATAGTTTTTAGAGTACAGGTCTTTCAACTCTTGGATAGGTTTATTCCTAGCTCTCTTATGGGTTTTGGTACAATTGTAGATGGGACTGATTTCTTGGGTTTCTCTTTCTGCTGCTTCATTATTGGTGTATAAAAATGCAAGAGATTTCTACACATTGATTTTGTATCCTGCGACTTTACTGAATTCATTTATCAGTTCTAACAGTGTTTTGGTGAGTCTTTGGGTTTTCTATATAAAGCATCATGCCATCTGCAAATAGTGAAGTTTGACTTCTTCCTTGCTAATCTGGATGCATTTCTTTTTACAGTCTGATTGATGTGGCTAGGACTTCCAGTGCTATGTTGAATAAAAGTGAGAGCAGAGATCCCCATGTTGTTCCTTACTTTAGGGGAAAAGCCCTTAAAAAAAAAAAAAAAAGCTTAGTTTTTCCCCATTAAAGATGATGCTGGGGGCACCTGGGTGGCTCAGTGGGTTAAGCCGCTGCCTTCGCCTTCGGCTCGGGTCATGATCTCAGGGTCCTGGGATCGGGCCCCGCATCAGGCTCTCTGCTCAGCATGGAGCCTGCTTCCCCCTCTCTCTCTGCCTGCCTCTATGCCTACTTGTGATCTATCTGTCAAATAAATAAATAAAATCTTTAAAAAAAAAAAAAGATGATGCTGGCTGTGGGTTTTTCATATATGCTGAGCTATGCTCCCTCTAAACTTAGTCGACGGTTTTTATCATGAATAGATGTTGTATTTGTCAAGTACATTTCTTTGGTATTGAAATGATCATACGGTTCTTATCCTTTCTCTTATTGATGTGATCAATCACTGACTGATTTGAGAATATTGAACCACCTTGCAACCCAGGAATGAATCCCACTTAATGTGTTAAATGATTTTTTTAATGTAATGTTGGATTCGGTTTGTTAGCATTTTGTTGAGGATTTTTGCATTTCTGCTCATCAGGGTTATTGCCATGGATTTAAAAAGTGGTAGCTATCAGTTTGGGTGTCAGGATAATATTAGCCTTGTGGAACAAATTTGGAAGTTTTCCTTCCTCTTCTATTTTTTGGAATAGTTTGAGGAGAACAGGTATTAATTCTTCTTTAAAAGTTTGTTAAAATTTTTAGTAAAATTTGCCTGTGAAACCATCTGATTCTGGACTTTTGTCTGCTGGGAATTTTTTTATTACAAGTTTCCTTGCTTGTTATAAGTCTTTTCAAACTTTCTAATTCTTCCTGTTTCATGAAGTTTTGGTAATTTATACATTTCTAGGAACTTACCATTTCTTCTAGGTTGTCGAATTTGTTGGCATATAGTTTTTCATAATATTCTCTTACAATTGTTTATATTTCTATGGTGTTGGCTATTTCTCTTCTCTTGTGATTTTATTTATTTGACTCCTTTCTCTTTTTGCCTTGGTAAGTCTGGCTAGAGGTTTATCAATCTTACTGATTTTTTTCAGAGAATATGCTCCTGGTTTCCTTGATCTGTTCTATTGCTTTTTTAGTTTCTGTATCATTTATTGCTGCTCTAATCTTTATTATGTCCTTCCTTCTGTTGGCTTTCAGTTTTGTTTTTTGTTCTTTCTCTAGCATCTTTAGGTTGTTTGAGACTTTTCTTGCTTCCCGAGGCAGGCCTTACAACCACCTTTGCTGCTTCCCAAAGGTATTGTATTGTGTTTTCATTTTCATTTGTTTCCACGTACTTTTTAAATTCCTCCTTTATTTCCAGGATGACCCATTCATTGTTTGGTAGCATGTTATTCAACCTCCATGTCTCTGTCGTCTTTTCAGATTTTTTTCTTGTGGTTGTTTTCCAGTTTTATTGTGTTGTGGTCAGAGAAGATATATGTAGGACTCTGAGCTTATTGAATTTGTTGAGGCAGATTTTGGGGGCTAATATGTGATCTATTCTGGAGAATAGTCCATGCGAACCTGAAAATGTGTATTCTGCTGTTTTTGAACGGAATGTTCTGAAAATATCTGTGAAATACATCTGGTTCAGTGTGTCATTCAAAGCCACTGTTTCCTTATTGATTTTCCGTTTAGATGAGCTGTCCATTGAGGTAAGTAGAGTATTAAAGTCCCCTATTACTACTGTATTATTACTGATTAGTTCCCTTAGATTTGTTACTGTTTTACGTGTTTGAGTACTTCTATGTTGGGTGCATAAATATTTACAGTTATTTTATCTTCTTGTTGGATTGCCTCCTTTATTATTATATAGTGTCTTTCTTTGTCTCTTATTACAGTCTTTGTTTTAAAGTCTATTTTGTCCAAAACAAATATTGCTACTCTGTGTTTCTTTTGATATCCACGTGCATGATAGAAGTTTCTCCATCCCCTTACTTTTTTTTTAAGATTTTATTTATTTGTTGAACAGAGATAGAGAGATCCCAAGTAGGCAGAGAGGCAGGCAGAGAGAGAGGGGGGGAAGCAGACTCCCCACTGAGCAGAGAGCCTGATGCGGAGCTTGATCCCAGGACCCTGGGATCATGACCTGAGCTGAAGGCAGAGGCTTTAACCCACTGAGCCACCCAGACACCCTGCCATCCCCTTACTTTCAATCTGCAGGTGTCTTTAGGTCTAAAATGAGTCTCTTATAGGCAGCACATAAATAAGCCTTGTTTTTAATCCATTCTGTCAACTTATGTCTTTGAATTGGAGTGTTTAGTCAGTTTACATTCAGAGTAATTATTAACAGATATGTATTTATTGCCATTTTATTATTGGTTTTGCAGCTGTTTCTGAAGAAATTCTCTGATTCTTTCTCTTTGATTTTTGCTGATTTTCCCTACTGATATATTGGATTTCTTTCTTTTTATTCTTTGCATATTTATGGTGGTTTTGATACATGGTTACCATTAGGTTTGTATATAACCTCTTTTGCATATAGCAGTCTATATTAAGTTGATGGTCATTTAAGTTTGAACTCATTCTTTTTCCCTCCCATCCCCACATTTTAGGTATATATTATATTTTATATCCTTTTTCTGTGAGTTCATTGACTATTTACAGAAATAATCATTTGTACTGCTTTTGTGTTGCAAGTTCCCTTTATAAGATCAAGATTACATAGATCAACCACTAATAACTATTAACCTTTATATTAACCTAATAACTAATAACCTTTACTTGGAAAGATTTACTGTTTGCTTGTAATTATTGTTGGAAAATCAGAACATGTTGATGGAGTGATTGTTCAAAAAACAAATACCTACCATAATCCTATAAAACACTCTGTCCTAGGAAGCAAGTAGTGAGACAGACCATTTGTGCAACCTGAAACCATAGTCCTCTAGACTTCTTACATTACATTACCCATCGTGGAACCCTGAAAGGTCATCAGGACCATGGTTGTTATTCTCATCAAAATCTGCATGTTGAAAGCAGTACTAATGACAGTACATGGCAAAGAGTATCTTCTCTACAGAACGTTGTGTAGCCTTCCAATTCACAAACAGTAGCTTTACGCAAGATCACCTGCCTAGTCTATGCTAGGCATGAGAATGCAAGGGTGAATAAGGCATGCCTTCAGTAAGCATAAGGTAATGCAGAGGTGGCAGTAACTACAGATTGGCCTGGTACTTCATGCTCACATGTTGCAAAAGCTACACCACTCTCTATAATTAATGTCTAGAGTTGGAAAGTACTCTTGAAACTCACTCCTCTAAAAAAATATTCCCAGTGGTTTCCTATTCCTTTATTCTAAGGTTAGAAACCTTTCTATCTATTCCATACCTATTATGTGGCTTTCATACCTATTTATGGCAAACCAAAGTAGGAAAACCTTTTGATATCATGATACACAAATGTATATATACACATAGATCAATAAAATATGGAAGCAAATTTGATTTGACAGTTTTACAAAGAACTATAAATCCTAAGTTTTATTCTTTATATTCTAAGTTTTATTTGTTAAGATCATGTGTTTAAATCTGATAGCAGCTCACCAAACTGATTTCATGACCCATTAATGGAAGTTTGAAATTAGTGGTCTAATGACTTCAAGATGATTTCTATCAACTTCCTCTGTCTTATCCCCCCCGCACCCTCCCCTTTTCTTTCTACCCTATGGCCACACTGTTTTCTTTCTTTTCTTCAATGGTGTCATACTCTTGTCCACTCAGGGCTGTAACTTACCACTTCTCTCTATCCATTTATTCAACAAATATTTAAGACATAACTCCTGTGTGTCGAGCACTATTCCAGTGTCTGGAGAAGCAAAAGTGAAATGAACTCTCTCTCCCCCGTCTTTTTTTTTTTTCTTTCTTTCTTTACAAAAAGCAGAACTGATATTTCGGAAGAGAAGAGACTTGTACTCAAAATGTTTAGAGGAAATGTATTGCTGGTGCCCAAAGTCTGGAGTCAGCAACTTTAGTTCCTTTTCTCATTTCCAGCAACTCCATTCATGATCACTGGGCTTACCACCTAACTCCTAACTATTCACCACCACTATTACTACTGTTTCCAGCAGCAATATCTGGATAGAGGCACCCCCCAGCGTTAAAGCCAAAGCAAGAAATAGGTTTATGACAGCTAACTGTCCATGTCTATTAGGTTAGAAATTAAAAGGTAAATAGAGAGTAAACAAGCATAACTCATGGCAGTTAATCCTAGAGCAACAGGCTTTTGCAGTTTAAATCTATTCAGGGCTAGGTCTTCTCCAATCATGGGGAAACCTCGGTCAGTCGCAGAATATTTCTGTTAAAAGCTGATATACAGGGGCACCTGGGGGTGCTCAGTGGGTTAAGCCTCTGCCTTTGGCTCAGGTCATGATCTCAGGATCCTGGGATTGAGCCCCGCATTGGGCTCTCTGCTCAGGAGGGGGCCTACTTCCCCCTCTCTGCCTGCCTACTCTCTCTCTCTCTCTCTCTCTCTGTCAAATAAATAAATAAATAAAATCTTTAAAAAATATATATATATCAGTTTTATATATAATTATATATATCAGTTTTTATATCATATATATGATATATATTGATGTATCAATATATATCAGCTTTATATACAATTATATATAATATATATCATATACATGATATATCATATATCATATACATGATATATATAATTTCTAAATATACATATTTAGAAATTAAAATGCTAGGCCCACGTATTCATCCAAAACTATACTTGATTTAGAGTTGAAGTTTTTCTCCTCCTTAAACTAGAGCTTTTGGGAAAGGTAAGTCCACTGGCTTCTCTCCACTTCCGTCTACAGCCTAACCCTTCTAACTTGTGAACACAGGATTTTAACGCCTCGTGGCTGGAGAAGGCTGGCAAAGATACAGTAGCAAAAAACTTACTACTTCACTCTACTATCATAAGCAGGCTTTGTGATCTCTGGGCCTGGTATATATTAAAGCTGATTCCTTGTCTCATAAATACATGCTTTTGTGAATTCTCCTGAGATACTCTACTTTCAAGATCTCTTCCTTGCATTGGCTGGCATGTGGCAATGCACCTCTGTTGTAGCTGGGGGCTTGTCCTTTCTTCGAAGCCCCCACGTATCCTGTGGCCTGTGTCCAAAGGTCTTCTTCTGAGGTTCGCTCACTCTACCAGGCAAAACCCCTGTGTAGGATTTAAGATCCCTTCCCACGGTTCTCTTCAGTCCACAGAGAATACTCATAACTGCTTCCTTTCTTCAACACACTGAGAACGCAGCTGCTTCCCAAATGGAACTCCCTATCCCGCTGCCTAGGCCCCTTCATGTTTCTCAGGTCTGACTAGACACCAGCCTACAGAAGAGACACATGTTAAGTCTCTGAAAAACTTTCTGAGTAGTCTCTTTAAAGGCCCCTCTCTTGATTGGGGGTTAGGAGGTATATCCCTCCCAGATCTCCTCAAAAAGGAAAGATTCTAGAGGATTCTATTCCAAGCAGTTCCCTCCACAACAAACAAACAACACAGAACTCTCTTAAAGTCCTCCTCACATCTCTACCATTTTAAGCTTTAATACCCGTGAAGTAGGTAGTAAGTTAATATGTTATTTTAAAGTTAAATACTGTTCATGTCCACCTGTTTTTTTCTCAAAATGTAAAAGGATAGGCTGTATCACAACCTATTTTAGTATTTAGTTTATACTATTTAGTATATACTATTTAGTATTTAGTATTTAGTTTAGTAAGGTCTTATGCCTTAGAGTCTTGGCCAAAACTTCCACTTTAAAGTTTCACCTTAAAGTGTAATACATAGGTGTGCCAACTTCCAAAATGGCAGAATGAGGAACTTGGGAAATCCTCTTTCTAAAAAGCAGATAGAACTGGTCAGAGTTATGAAAAACTGTGGGAACTAACTGGAGGACACAGAACTCATTAAAAGCACTTAATTTTTAAAAACCTACGAAATCTCTAGTCAGTGGTATTCTAATAGCATTATATTGGTGACGGCTGGTAGCTACACTTGTGGTGAGCACAGCGTAACACTCAGACTAGCTAAATCACTATATCATATACTTGAAACTAATGTAACGTTGTATATCAACCACACTTCCATTTACAAAAAAAAGTCTCAGTAAAAGCAATGAGAATCTGTGACATTTTAGCAAGAAGTTGCTCCTACCATCCTACAGTTCCCCAGCATAGAAGTTATAGCTGGGAAGATAGGGCAGTCCTGAGATTCATAGTTCTGTTGCCTTTCCTTTGGGGGAGAGAGGTGGTAACTCTATTTCGAACAAAGCATGGAAAGTTCCATGATCAGAGATGTTGTCAAAACCCACAGAGATACAGTAGCAAACAACGTGGAAAGTTTAATGCTAGCATCAGGCCATACTGGCTGGGCAAGCAACGGAACAGCAGACCATTCAGAAATTTCAGAACAAGATTTGGAGGAGGAGATAAACAAAGAGCACCTTGAAAAGGCCCACTTATTCCTGGTCTGGAAGGCTGTGTGTACATGTAAGGCTGCACCTCCTATGAAGAAAGCTGAGAGGACTCAGCAAAATACTCCCCAAAAGTGAGGACTTGCAAATGCAGAAAGAAAAAACCAGGGAGAACTCATAATTTCCCTGTATTCTGATGTATTCTCCAGGTCACATGATGATTAAACAGCAAAAGGTAGACTTACTTGTTCACGATGTGTAAGTAAGCCTTTGGCTCTCACCGGCTGACAGCAAAACCACGCTGGCCCAGAGGCAGCGCTTAGGAAACCAGGCTTAAAAATAAAAATGAAAAGTGAAAACTGAGCTGACACATCAGACTTCAGAGTCTGAACACTGGAGGGGAAGACTCCATGGAATGAGCTGAAGAAGTCACTGAAACAAACCAGCTGCACTCCCGGAGGAAGGATGAGATTCCGTACGTGCTACAGTGTCTAACCCAGAAGTTTCAGTTTTCAACATCAGAAACAAACCAACCCAGGAAAATGTAAGCCAGACAACAGGAAAGAAAAGCAACCAATAATAACCATCCCTAAGGGACTCCAGATTATGAACCTAACAGATATGTCACAGCATGTGTTACACACATGTTCACAGAATTAAAGGGAACCAGAAAGAATGAAAGGAAAGCAAGATATTGTAGCAGAGCAATAAAGAAGTACAGACATTAGAAAAAATAACCAAGTGGAAATTCTGGCGTTAAAAGATAACTGCGGAGTACCTGGGAGGCTCAGTCATTAAACATCTGCTTTGGGCTCAGGTCATGATCCCAGTGTCCTGGGATCCAGCCCCGCATAGGGCTCTCTGCTCAGCGGGGAGCCTGCTTCCCCCCCCCACCTCTGCCTGCCTCTATGCCTACTTGTGATCTGTCAATTAAATAAATAAAATCTAAAAAAAAAAAGGGAAAAGGAACAAAGCCTTAAAGCCTGGGGGCAACATCAAGTGTACTAATCTGCATGTAAATGGAATCTCAGTGGAGAAGAGAGGGGGGAAAAAAAAAAGGAAAGAAAAAATATTTGAAGAAATAATAGCTGAAAATTCCCCCAATCTGAATAAAACCATATCAAAAGCACAACCAATTTCAAGTGGGATAAATACAAAGGAATTCAAACCGATACACATCATGGTCAATCTGTTGAGATTCCAAGACAAAATCTTGGAAGTCACAAGAGAAAAAAGGTGCATCGTGTGGTCAGGTGACCATGATAAGATGAAAATCTGAACTCTCCTCAGAACAGAGGCTTGAAGGCAGTGTGAGGTCATATTCGAAATGCTGAAAGCACAAAACTATTAAGCAAGAATACTATATCCAACAAAATAAAGAGAAATAAAGACATTCCCACATCAGGAAAGCCTGAAAGAATTTTTTGCTGGGAGAGAAGCATTCATGGAAATAGTGAGGAAAACTGTGGCTGGAAAGAAGTGACACCAGTCAGTAAGTCAAAATCATACAAAGAAACTGAGAGCCTACAAATCATATAAACAATTTTACAAGATGGCGAAATACAGCTTTCTGTTTTCTTCTCCTGCTGATTTTGAAGTCAGCTGCATTAAAATAGTAATTACAAAATTGTACTGTTGGGCTTATTTGAAGATGTCATATATAGAGATGCTTGGGTGGCTCCATCTGTTGAGTGTCTGCTCAGGTCATAATCCTGGGGTCCTGGGATTAAATGCCACATCAGGCTCCTTGCTCAGCGGGGAGCCTGCCTCTCCCTCTGCCTGCGGCTTACCCACTTGTGCCCTCTCGGTCTCTCTCTGACAAATAAATAAAATCTCTTTTTAAAAATTAAAAAAAAAGACATCATATATATGCAAATAATAGTCCAAAAGAAGAGGGAGGATACACCGCTATAATAAAGATATAATACCAGATGATAATTGATATAAAATATTCTACATAGTTTATCTCTTTTTTTTCTCAAGCTTCTTTAAAAGACACTGAATATATAAAGCAATCTGTCATAATACTGTATCATTGGGCTTATAACATTTACAGGTATTAACAGGTATGGTAATAATTGCACAAAGAAGGACTGGAACTATAGCAGACCAAAGTTTCTATATTTTACCTGAATTAAGTTATTATTACATAAAGTAGATTATAATAAATTAAGGAGCATCTAGAAATAATTCCTAGAGAGAAAGCACTACAAAAATCACTCAAAAATACAATTAATACATCAACAAAGGAACTGAAACAGTTCACTGGGAACAATCTCCTTAACATGAGGAAATATAGGAACAACAAAGAAATGAGACATAAAGGAAACTGAAAGAAAATGGTGGATGGAAACACACCCATAACTATAACAACATTAAATGCAAATGGATTTAACACTCCAATCAAGAGGCAGAGATTGTCATCCTGGATAAAACCAAATACATACAAAAGAACAATAGAATTCAAATAAGATTTGTAGTTTAGTTAATAGCCTTATGCGGATGTCAGTTTCCTGATTTTGAGAATGTACTCTGGTTATGGAAAATGTTAGACTGGGGAAATCTAGCTAAAGGGTATATGGGAACTCTGTGATATTTTTGCAATTTCTTATCTTAAATGATTTCAAAATCAAAAAGTCATTTAAAAATCCGATACATGTGAATAATTTATATGGGTAATTTTCATTCCAAAGATAAGTTGTAAAGAAGTCACAAAGCAGTCATATGGGAAAACTGACTAAAGTTTACTTCCTTCAGGGTAAAATTACTGGTCATTATTGTTAAGACAGTGACAGCATTTTCAATTCCAGTTATGAACAGGCATCCTTTCATCCTTTTTTCCCCCTAGTAGTAGTAGTAGATATTTTAGGTTTTTGTGAAATTAAGGCATTCTGTCCAGCTAGCCACATTAAACACTGGGAAAATGTTTTTTCTCCACAACTGGCTCAGTACTGGAAATCTTACTGCAACTAGGTTGCACAACCATT
Source organism: Taxidea taxus jeffersonii (assembly GCA_003697995.1). Classification (NCBI taxonomy): domain Eukaryota; kingdom Metazoa; phylum Chordata; class Mammalia; order Carnivora; family Mustelidae; genus Taxidea; species Taxidea taxus. The sequence continues at coordinate 309,569 of ML105747.1, read as the reverse complement.
ATCATGAATGCTCATAAAACAGTAGTTATGGGGGTTTTGTGTTTTGTTTTTTTAACTAAGCTGAATGACCAGTCTTGGTGAGTATATGGTCTTTTAAGTCTGAAGTGAGAGACAGAAAGCTCATGTTTTTTCTTTCTTTTTTTTTTTTTTTTGGCTGCCCTGTCATTAAAAACTTTCTGGAACACTAATGAGAGGGAAATTTGGATACGCTTTTTAACATACTTGCCTGTGCAATGCAACTTTTGGCTTTCCATGAATGCTCAATAGTATGTGGTCTGTCCAAAACCCTTTTAGTCATGTTGTCAGGGCAAGACGGGCTTCTCTGGGAAAAGTGAGCAAGAACCAGAAACACAGACTGGAGTGCTTTGTCAATTCTCTATCCTGCATAGAGTGATAGGACAACAGGAAGTGAAGGCAATAGTACCAGGTCTGTGGCATCTGTTGGAAAGAAGGATAGAAAAGCAAAGGATCCTCTTCTCTTCCCTGTCATTTCATTTCCCTGTCGTTTCAGAACAGAGGAGGTAATAAAGGGCTCAGCACAAAAGTGGGAGCAGGCTTCCCTGCTGGAGCCAGACCGATCTAAGTTCAAGCTTGTCTCCTCTTTTCTCTGACTGTAGGATCCTGATCCTCAGTTTCCTTATGGGTAAAATGGGGGAAATGGCCCCCACACCTCAAGGAGGCAGTTGGATGATGAAATGAAAGACCGCATGTCAGTCATTCAGCAGAGTACCCCGTGGGTCATAACTGCACAAAATTATCATTTTGTTATTATTGTTGTTGCTTATGAAACCACTGCTTTTCCCCCAAATTGCTTCAATTTCCTGGGATTTATTTGGCTCTTTGGAAATTTCTTAGAAATTCAAGTAGGCAAATTTGTTAAGTACATCTTATAATGACTATGTACTTTTTCATACTCAATAATGAGTTTTATTTTTCAATCGTATTTTAAAAAAATTTTTTTTAAGATTTTATTTATTTGACAGGGAGAGAGAGAGAGCACAAGCAGAAGAAAAGCAGGCAGAGGGAGAGGGAGAATCAGACTCCCTACTGAGCAGGGAGCCTGACGTGGGGCCAGATCCCAGGACTCTGGGATCATGATCCAAACTGAAGGCAGCCACTTACCCAACTGAGCCACCCAGGTGCCCCTCAAAAATGAGTTTTAATAGAGATTAAGAAATACTCCTGTTTCTGATCTGTTAAAAAAATTTTTTTAAAGATTTTATTTATTTATTTGACAGACAGAGAGTACAAGTAGGCAGAGAGGCAAGCAGAGAGAGAGGAAGAAGCAGGCTCCCCGCCGAGCAGAGAACCCGATGCGGGGCTTGATCCCAAGACCCTGAGATCATGACCTGAGCCGAAGGCAGAGGCCTCAACCCACTGAGCCTCCCAGGCGCCCCTGATCTGTTAAAATTTTAAAAATAAGGAAACACTGGGCCACTTACTTCTCTGCTTCCAAACTCAAAGCAGGAGATAGGAAGAGGTTCCAAAGGCAAAAAGAGCAGTGCACTACTGTTCCCACCATATTCATCCTTGTATAGATATACAGTCACAGTGGCATGACTAAAGTTTTAAATTCTTGCATTATTTTGCTGGAATTTTTTAAAAACTTGGGCCAAGCAAGAGTTTACTTCATTAACAGGCACAGAGAAATAAACAACAGGAGTTAGGTAAATAGATAAATGAGCTGTTTTGTATTAGAAATGTCTCTTGGGGCACCTGGGTGGCTCAGTGGGTTAGGCCTCTGCCTTTGGCTCAGGTCATGATCTCAGGATCCTGGGATCGAGCCCTGCATCGGGCTCTCTGCTCAGCAGGGAGCCTGCTTCCCCCCCCTCTCTGCCTCTCTGCCTACTTGTGATCTCTTTCTCTCTCAAATAAATAAATAAAATCTTTTAAAAAAAAGAAAGAAAGAAATGTCTCTCAAGCCATATTCTCGGTTTAGTATAGAAAACCTGTTAAGAGAACTTCCCTATTCCCCAGGAAATCTAAAAGCATGCCACCAGATACAAAGATGCAGAATAATGAACTACATCTGTTTCCCAAGCCAGGAACCCAATGGTATGGAACTTGCCTTCTACATCCCACAGAGAGACACCTAGTCTCTGTGCTAATGTCCATGCTATTCCTGTTGAATTGACTTTTTCTGCTGTTCTTGTTCCTAGGTCTCTGACACTGCTCTTCCTCTCTCAAATTTCTATTATTGGAAGTTCATTATGTACACACGCAAGTATATATGGAGAATATCAGCTAGAGTTTCAGAGAAGGAAAAGAGTCGGTGGTTTCAAAGAGGAAAAAAGGCTTGAGAGAAAAGATTCTGATTAAGCTGATACTTGAACTCATGGTCAAGCTTCGATGTACAGAAGAGGGAAACAGAAAGAGTTTCTCTAGGAAAACAACATGAACAGTGAGCCGCACCCACACTGGAAATGCTCTGTCCACCCTTAGGCTCCCTATGTGCTGCTCCCTGCCCTCACCTTCTCCATGGGATAGTCTTGGCCTGTCTTCCAGGTTCTGCCATAAACTTGCTCTCTGAAGCAAATCATCTCTTTATCTACGAGGTTAGGACCCCTGTGTTTCTTCTTGATCTCTCTCACCACACTGTTACACATTACATTTCCATCACATGCAGCGTATGACGGCCCTCACTGTGTGCAACATGGTAAGTTCCAGCTCCTTCTCCCTGTATTCCTGTTTAACCCAGAAGATCACTCAGTTACTATGAACTGAAATGATGAATGAACAAACTTGGGAATTTGTATGGTGTATGGGGGGGGTGGGGGGGAGGAAACCACAGATGAGGTCTTGTGTTGAGAAATAATTAAGGGGAGCAAAGCCTATTTATAGATCCTAGAATGACAAATTGGAAGATATCTTAGCAATTACTAATTTGCTTACTTAAATTTTTAAAAGTTCACACTCAGTAAACATTTCCCAGGGGCCAGGTACCATGCTAAGTGATTTATATACACTACCTCCTTTCATCTTCGTAACAAGAGAGGGATCATTATCACCACTTTAGAAATTTTTTTTAAAAAAGTAATCTTTAGAAAGGTTAAGTGATTTGCCTAATTAACAACCTAAACGGAGGCAGACAGTCTCTCTTACAATGCTCTACAAGAGAACACGGGTCTCTGGGGAAGACTAAGAAACTTTCCCAAGTCATCTGGATTCACAGGGGCTGAGCTGGTCCTAGAACCCTGACACTGCCTCCTATCAAATTCTTTCTTTCTATGCCATTCTGCCACTCCAAAAAAGACCCTGAAGGACAGGTAGAGATTTGGAGACATTATACAATAAGCAACAGCCTATGAGAGAATCTTAGCAGGGAGATGGTGTGATGGAAGGGATGCTCTGTATTAGTTTGCTAGGGCTACTGTAATGAGATGCCATAGAGTAGGTGGCCTAGACAAACAGGAACTTATTTTCTCACAGTTCTAGAAGCTGGAAGTCTAATATGGATGTGTTGGCAGGTTTGCTTTTTTCTGAGGCCTCTCTCATTGGCTTACAGATGGCCACCTTCTCCCTGTGTCCTCACACAGTCTTTCCTCTGGGCCCACAGGTCACTGGTGTCTCCATGTGTGTCCAAATTTCTTCTTATAAAGAACCCAGTCAGACTGGATTCAGAGCCATCCTAAGGGCATCATTTTAGCTTTACTGCCTCTCTCATGGCCCTATTTCTGAATGCAGACATATTCTGAGATATGGAGGTTAGAGCTTCAACATATCAATGGAGATTTCCATCTAAAACACCAATAATATTGGGGTGTGTGGGTGGCTCAGTTGGTTAAGCATCTGCGTTTGGCTCAGGTCATGATCCAAGGGTCCTGCGATCAAGTCCCTCGTGGGGCTCCTTGCTCAGCAGGGAGCCTGCTTCTCCCTCTGCCTGCTGCTCCCCTGGCTTGTGCCCTTTCTGACAAATAAATAAAATCCTAAAAAAAATAAATAAAACACACCAATAACGTAAGCACAGCAGTTAAACAAAGAAGCACACAACTGTTAATAGAAAAACTGTGGTGCTTAAAGAGGACAAGACACAACCAGCCAGAGAGTTCGGATGGAAAAGGAAATACACCTAAACAGAGTTGTGGAAGTGATAAAGAGGAAAGACCACAGCATCATTTAGATGGGCCAGCCTCCCTCATCTGGTTATATTAAAAGAGCGTGCATGTGCGTGCAGATACACACACTCTATAAATGAAACACAATACGTAACAGTTTGTTCTACCTCTTCACAATTGGGAGGTACTAATCCAGGTGAACCTGTCTATTTTAAGGGCTAGAAAACTGGCTGGCCCAGTTTCACACGCTGCATTACAAACAAAGCAAGAATGTCTCCTCATGTCTGAGCCAGTTTTCCATTTTTTCTTTCCTTGACTATCTGGTTTGCTATTATTTTCCATCATTTTACTTCTTGGTGGCCAAAAGCAAGCCACCATTCTCATCATATTTTTTTTTAAGATATATTTATTTATTTGACAGACAGAGATCACAAGTAGGCAGATAGGCAGGCAGAGGAGAGAGGAGGAAGCAGGCTCCCCGCCGAGCAGAGAGCCCAATGTGGGGCTCTATCCCAAGACTCTGAGATCACGACCCGAGCCGAAGGCAGGGGCTCTAACCCACTGAGCCACCCAGGCGCCCCTCTCATCATATTTTAAGTGCACAAAATTGGAAGGAATATTCACAACCACCCACAGGCAGAACTTCCTTGTGCAAATATATAAGCTGAGACCCAAAGACGTAAACAAACTTAGTACAGGGGCCAAGGGCAGACTGCCCCAAAATGTGCCACTTTGGCATGTTGATTATTTTAAATAAAAGTTACATAATAAACAGCCAATACAAAAAGAACACTCTGACCCCCGCACCCCATCTTCCCATCCCCGCCTTTGTCTCCAGAAAGCAGGAAATAAATCTCCCAGGTGAAATGTACGCTTCCTGTACCAGAAGGTAAGGAGACATCCTTTTCGCCAAAGATAAGGAATTCAAAGCTGAAAAGGCTGTATGAACAAACCTTGTTACTTTTACAAATTTAGTACCAAATTAGTTTAGGACTCCTTACTAATTGAAGCACTCAACAGAAGCTTCCTTGCCCTGTCAGCTCCTCATAGGCTTACTGTCTGTCTAAAAAGTATAAAAACTCCCTGTCTTGGTCATTTCTTTAGGTATTGCTTCTACGCACACATAGTTAAACTTTGGGAATTTTTCTCCTGTGAATCTGCCTCATGCCAATTTAATTCTTAGACCAGCTAGAAGAACTTTGAAGGGTAGAAAGAAATTTTTCCTCTCTTATACTAGTCAAGTTCACCCAGTAGGAGAAAGAGCTAAACACAGCCCTTCACTGTCAACCAGGCACCCCTTCTCTAACCCCACGGCACTTCTTCCTCTCCCCTGCCCCTCACACTCAGGCTAAAAAGGAAATACAGTCGAAATTAAAAGGACACACATATATATAAATTTTAGCTTGACCAAAATTTGAAGTTACTATTTGGGGATGCAGAGTAGACTCAAGATATAAATTAGAGAGAAATGAAAAACTGAATTTATATTTGGTCAAATAAAACTTTAAAAAAGAGTCTTTTTCATCTTATATACTTTTATAGGTTTGAATTATAGTTATAAGATGATTACTTGCAAACACTAGATGCGCTGTTTTAAAAATTCCTCTTCCCACACAGGCATTTATGAAGTAATACCACACTGACAAGTGTTAAGTACACTATGTTCATTTTCTGAAAATGTAGAATAATGTTCTATCTTTTCCTTAAGAGAAATGGGTAACAATTTTGCACTTGGTGTTACCACTTTTTATTTTATTTTTTAAGATTTTATTTACTTATTTGAGAGAGGAGAGACAGAGCATGAGCAGGTGGGGAGGGGTAGAGGGTAAGGGAGAAGCAGCCTCCCCACTGAGCAGGGAGCCCCATGCAGGCCCCTGGGATCGTGACCTGAGCCGAAGGCGGACACTTAACAGACTGAGCCACCCAGGAGCCCCTACCACTTTTTAAATATATCTAACAGTGTGACACAAAATGTTAGGAAAAAAAAAAAGAAGATAATGTTTTGAGAAGCATATTTACTTCTACAGCTTTCTTTCTCCAGACCAGACAGCTTACAAAAATGCTCCCCTAGGGAGCATCTGTGTTTTGTTGAGGGGTCCACTCCCTCCTTAATTGCTGCCTTTTTTCCCCATGACATACTCAAGATTGCCACAGGAGGGAAAGCCGTATCTTTTCTTCTAAAGGAAACCGTCCGGGGGAAACCCCCAGGAACACCGTCATAGTGACTTAAATACTTCATGAGAACTATTTTATTACTGAATGAAATTATCAACATTTTGGGTTTGTTTTACTTTTCAGCTAACACGAAAACCATTTCAGGAAACTAGTGAGGTTGACCTTGCAGTTAAAATAGGGATGTTGACTATGACTTTAGAGTGGAGAGAGAAGACAAATAAATACAGCAAGACTGTGGAGGATCAGAGTCACTGTACACCCATCCATCCCAGGCATTACCGGGAAGTTAAAACCACTAACCTGGAGATAAGGATTCTGCATGCCCTGAATTGTGTTACTTGCAACAGGAGTTCAAATTCACTGTTCTTTTCTCAGGTTGTAAGAAGCTTTACAAAGGTGCTTCCAGAAAACTGTGAATGGCAACTCGCCTTGGAAATGAACAGGAAACCCTGTCTTTTGCAGGATTACGAGCTGTGTAAATGTGCATTTGAAAAGAATATCCTCAGAAGTTCTTAATCTTTTCTGTGCCCTGGGAAAGCCGAGGGACCCTTGGTAGGGTATGACATTATGAAATTCGTGAAATAAAAACATTGGATTACAAAGAAAACCAGTTATATTGAAATACATGGAGTCCGTGCGGTCTTGTAGACCCCTTATATGGACAGTATTTATACATGCTTTAGAGCCTGGAGGCACACTTTTCTCCTTCTACCTCTGTGGAGTGCACCTATTTTGTTTTTAAAGTTCAATGTAAAATTTTTGAGGACAGAAGAATTAACAGCACCATAAAGGGTAAAAGTGATTCAAAACTAAGTTCCTTTTTGTACTGTCTACCTCTGCTAGCACCATAATAAACGTGTTAATTCCAACATGAATTTTTGGATGTTACATGTAATAAACACAGGTTGGACTAAATTGAAAACACTGTCATTTGCTTCAAAATATGAAATTTACATTTTCTCAACCTTTGATCAACAAGGAGGAGAACAGTACCTAGGACATTAATAAAATCTACAAGAATGCCTCTGTTGCTCTTCTGCTGGTGACATAAAATGTCCCAGTGGGTTTGTAAAAATACAACGTTAACAAAAACAGTGCTAGACTGTCCCCTTCAGTTTGCAGAGGCTCCTTCATTTTGGACAGGTAGAAGTGAGATATCTAAGCCATAGCCTCACAGATATGGGTAGAACCAGGAATAAAGTACAGAATAACTTTCCAATTCCTGGCATGCTAGTGCCTGTGGCCCTAAAGGTAAGAGGATTTACAAGGGGCCTCAGTGGCTCAGTCATTTAAGCATCTGCCTTCGGCTCAGGTCATGATCCCAAGGAGTCCCACACTGGGGCTCCCTGCTCAGCAGAGAGTCTGCTTCTCCCACTCCCTTTGCCCCTCTTCTCCCTTACTTGAGCTCTCTCCCTCTCAAATAAATAAATCTGTTTTTTAAAAAAGAGGATTTATGAAAAATAATGAATACATAGCACAAGATTTACTTTTAAACTTTGAAGAAATGTAAGAGTCAATATTTCAATATTATTTTCATTCCTGAAAAAAGCATTTTGATTATAGGAACCAGCTGTTCTCCAAAGCTCTAAGGATTGAAAAAGAAAAAGAAATGACTTTTAGTTGCAAAATGAAAGGTTTATGTCAGGTTGAAGAAAGAACATCCCCATACCAAGGCTGTGAAAGAGAAACCTTTCTGATGGTCAATTACTATTATATGTTTTCACCATCTTTAAACTACAGAGCTGTAATGGTTCAAATTCTATGGAGCATTATCTTGAGGGAGGACTGATGGCTTCCAGGAGCCTGGAGAAGTAAGCGAATGCTGAGGAAAGCGGAGGTGACATAAGGCATACACAGGACTTAGCTAGGCACCCCACAAAGGCAGGCGCACTAACTGTTAATCCAAATTTAAAATGACAACAACAATTCTAGCAACCAGGACAAGAAGAAAAATAAACCCAGCGTGACCGTGCCCCAGCAACTGGTACAGTAAGAATTCAAAAGGAGTAAAAGAAAGAAGACTCAATCCCTTCCCTACTGCATGCCGGGCACTCAGGCCGACTTGTAACCACTCCCTGTTCGTTAATAATTACCTTAGATGAAAGGATCTGCATTCTATAAGCTCCTGAATTTTTATGCATTTTTGTTTTAGGTGCTTTGCTTCTGTTTTGTGTTTTTGCTCAGGGTATTGGTTGTTCATCTTGAGCATTTCCAGATTTGCCTGCTGGCTTGCTCGCTTGCTTTCAAAACCCCCACCCGAGAACAACTCAGCCATTGTAGCTTCTCTGAGTTTGCTCCTGGTGTTTAGCTGGAGAACCACCACATGGCAGACGGGTTTTATTTTGGGTTCACGTTCTCAACACTCAGAGAGGCCCTGGATGGAACACAGCATCTTCCTCAGTTTCTCTGTGAACTTGCGTTCCTGTTCTAGAAAATGGCTTTCTTCTCGAGCTCATCTCTCACCATCGCCCTCCTCCTCTCTGGGCGGGTGACCTCATCTCCCTTCACTAAGAAAACAGCCCCAGAGGGAAGTTTCTTATCTTCCCACCACCAAATCAGCCAAACTCCCCGTACTTTTGGGTTCCCCTCCTGTCACACCGGAGGCAGAATTTCTCCACCTGTTACACACCTGACCCCGCCTGTGGCTTTCTGGACACAAAATCCCTCTCTCTTCTGTAAGTCCATGATAGTCATGTTTTTCTTTTCTGTACAAACCTTTCTCCTAGATGACCTGCCTGGAGAGCCTGTCAGAGGCCCCCTGCCCCATATTCCCCTCCCCGCCTGCCTCCATGTTTCTGCCAAGTTCACAGACAGATCTCTGTAGAGGGTCTGTTGCTCACACTGTACGCATGTCTCCGGATCCTCGCCTCCCATCCACCTGTCACCTCCCTTCCCCTTCCTTCACACCCTGTCCCCAGCCCTCTGCTGAAACTGCTCTTAATCAAGATCACTGATGAGTTCCGAGTTTTCAGATGAAGTCACTTCTCTCTCTCCTGTTTGCCTGGAGCCACTGTCCCCTCTTCTGCACCCATGGCATCACCCTAATCCCTGGCTTTAAACCATCCAGCTCCCTTGGTTGCTTTCTCACAGGCTCAGGTACAAATGCTCTGCGTGGAGCCCCCAGTGTGAGCCACACCCTGCTCACACCACGCACCCCCCACGCACGGCGGCTTCTATCCCTCCCAGGTCCGCTCAGGTTTCATCTCAGCCAACGCTTTCCATCCTTCCACTCCCCAGGTTATTCCCAATTTTTTTTAAGGATTTTATTTATTTATTTGACACAGAGAGAGAGAGATCACAAGTAGGCAGAGAAACAGGAGAGGGGGGGGGGAAGCAGGCCCCCTGCTGAGCAGAAGGCCCGATGCAGGGCTAGGTCCCAGGACCCTGAGATCACGACCTGAGCTGAAGGCAGAGGCTTTGACCCACTGAGCCACCAGGGTGCCCTGGTTATTCCCAGTTGTTGAAACAGTTTGCTTTAACCCACTGAGCCACCCAGGCGCCCTGGTTATTCCCAGTTGTTGAAACCAGTTTGCTTCCTTTATTATCTGTTTATTGTTTGCTTAATTATTGCTTCTCTCCTCCACGGGGGAATGAACCATCACTGCCTTACTCACCCAAGTATGCCCCAAAGGTTGCACAGTGCTAGCCAGTCGTCAGTATGAATGAAAACTTCCTGAATTGGTGATGGAATAGACATGCACCTAGCCCAGTGATCAACAATTTCTGGTTGATATTAGCATCTGGATTTTTTTTTTAACCCAACAGGTAAAATTCTTAAGTGAAAAAGCACAGATTTTCTAAACTGCTTCCTAAAATACCTGTTCTTTTTCTATGTATTAAGAGGATACATTTTTTCCTACTATTTTGCTAGGCACGCTATATCCTATATTAATAAAAAAACTGGAAATTATTTTTTCCTCATGGAAAACTATAATTTATGAGTGTCTTTTCACTCTAATAATAGTTCACAAGGTATTACTCAACCAAACCAATCTGTCAATCTAAAACATAGTAAACAGTAAGAATTTTTGCAAACACAATGAATCTGACAAAATGGATTCTTTTATTGCTTTTCACTGACAGCAGAAGCATCATTAGTGATGAGGATAAGAAGGAAAAAAAATCCCATGTGACTACTGTGAACCTCTATGTATTTTAAATATAAATTCTTGATGATCACCACCTCAAAAAAAAAAAAAAAAAAAAAAGAAGTACCAAGTAGGGCACTGAGTGGCTCAGCCAATTAAGCTTCCGACTTTGTCTCTTGATTTTGGTTTAGATCATGATCTCAGGGTCAGGGGATTGAGCCCTGCACCTGGCTCTGCACAGAATGGGCTTAGGATTGCTCTCTGCCCCTCCCCCAGCTCTCACACACACTCACTCTCTACATAAATGAATAAAAATCTTTAAAAAAAAGTATCAAGTAGTAAATTATAAGTAATCATCTTAAAAGATGAGTCTACAGCCATCCCACCCTGAATACGCCCGATCTTGTCTATCTCAGAAGCTAAGCAGTGTCGGGCCTGGTTAGTACTTGGATGGAAGAGAGTGCAATTAAATTTTAACTAACCCAGAAACCTCTTTAAATTAGAATTTTTGCTACGTAGAATCTTCCTAAAATGTTATTAGCATCTTCTTCTAAGGATCAAGGATCTAACAATACTTTGAAGCCATTACCTGAACATGAATTCCCATTATATACCGAAAGCAGGGATTTAGAAGACTGTGTCATGAACTACGGAAATACTCTAGTGTTATCTCTTTAAGATCTAAGTTTGTGACCTACATCAATTTTAAATTCGTCTGCCTTTTCTTCATGACAGTTGAATGGAAAGGAATTCAATACCTGTTTGAGGTTTGTGGTATATATACCAAGGGACTGACGGATATTAAGAAATGTTCATTACAGATGCAGGTGTCTACACAGCAGGTCCTCATAACTATATGTACCTTTAGGCACTTTTCCCCAAATTGCTTTTCTATAAATTCTTAAAGAATTGCTTTAAGGGGGCGTCTGGGTGGCTCAGTGGGTTAAAGCCTCTGCCTTCGGCTCAGGTCATGATCTCAGGGTCTTGGGATCGAGCCCCACATCGGGCTCTCTGCTCAGCGGGGAGCCTGCTTCCCCCCCCTCTCTGCCTGCCTCTCTGCCTCCTTGTGATCTCTGTCTGTCAAATAAATAAATTAAAAAAAAAAAAGAATTGCTTTAAGTTACTTTTCCCAATACTTGAACCAAATACATGTAAAAAGTCTACAAAAATGGATTACTCTCTTGTTTCAATAAATTACAAATGAGAAACCGAAGAAAACTAAAGACACTATGAACCTGTCTGCCTCCAGCCTCTCCCAGGCAGACATGACCTCTTCTATAATGGCCCACCCAGAAGTCAGCAAGAATACCTCCTTCCATAAGGGGTCTCACATCCCAGTTTAGTGTCTCAGTGCTACACTCAACCAGCTCACCTTGTCAAAGCTGTGGCCATTCAAGTGCTGAGCAAACTGGAAGCATGTCAGTTCACTGACTGAAATGCAGCTCTTGGCTGACCCGAGTTTTCAGTGGCCCAGCTGCATGCCGCCGTCAAACCTGCCCCGCTCTGCGGTAGTTACTATGAAGTTAAGCATATGCACAATAAGCCGTTTTGTAACTAAAGTTGGCTTTCAACCCTGAAAGTCTTCCATAGCTTCCATAAGCTCCTGGATTGTTTGGAAGGGTAAAATAATAGTGATTTATGTTTTCTATAAATGATAAAACCCACAGTGAGAGTAATCACTCTAAAACAAACACTTTAGGCCAACTTCCTGGACTGATAAGAACGGAAAAGAGCAATGGGCTCTGTGGGTCATACTTAGAATATTCTAAGAGAACATTCTACTACCAAATCAAAGTAAAAACCTTTGGTAAAATTAGTATTTACAGGGGCGCCTGGGTGGCTCAGTGGGTTAAAGCCTCTGCTTTTGGCTGGGGTCATGATCCCAGGGTCCTGGGATGGAGCCCTGCGTGGGGCTCTCTGCTCAGCAGGGAGCCTGCTTCCCCTCCTCTCTCTCTGCCTGCCTCTTTGCCTACTTGTGATCTCTGTCTGTCAAATAAATAAATAAAATCTTTAAAAAATTAGTATTTACATAACTCATAATGTTGTCTATTTTATATTTTTGGCTAAAACTTCATATTCTTTATTTTCTTGAAGTAACATATATCCGAAATGCCACATAGTTCCAAGATAAGCAATTCTAAACCACACTACTTTTCCAATTGTTTTTTAAATGTTTGTGCAACTTCCTCTATTATGTTAATCAGTAGCCCAGTTATAAGAGCAGAACAACTGAGTTAATATGGAATTGGGTTGTGTATTTTCTGGTTCTTCCCCTATGATTTTTCTGATGTTAATAAAAATTAGAATAAGCTGACAGTCTTAATAGCATACACCCAAACTGAAAATATAACTCAATCAATTAATCACTTGAAGCATACAAAATGCATGAAATTGGAAATTGTAAAACTTGGGCATGAAACCATTTCACTTTTCAATATCTCTCTTTTCACATCTGTAAAATATAAATACCTGCTCTGCTAACTTACATGGTTATTGTGGGAATGAAGTTCTTAAGCAACCTCCTTATAAGCCACAAAACACTATGAAGATGAAAGGTATTTTGGGGGCAGCACCTGGGTGGCTCAGTTGGTTAGGCAACCGTCTTCGGCTCGGGTCATGATCCCAGAGTGCTGGGATCGAGCCCCGAATCGGGCTCCATCCTCAGTGGGGAGCCTGCTTCTCCCTCTGTCCGTCCTCTTGCTCCTGCTCTCTCTTTCAAATGAATAAATAAATAAAATCTTTAAAAAAGAAGAAAGAAAGAAGGGAAGAAAGAGAGAAGGATAGAAGGAAAGAAAGAAGGAAAGGAAGGTAGCTTTGGCCTGCTGATATGTTTTCCAACTGAGTAATCAAAAAACAAATCGTAAGTTAAATAGTCAAATCAAAAACCCAAGCAAGATAAGCTAAGTACTGTATATACGTGAGTTTTATGTATTGTAAGATCATGAAATTACCCATAAGACGGATATTTGCTTTCTAATTCAAAACCTCCTGTTACCTAAAATGCCTAAATTTCCCTGCACACTCCAAAGGTCAAGAAAATGGGGAAGAAGACTAAGGACAGGGGATCAGGTCTTCACTCCAGCAGATGCTGAGAAGAGAGTAAACCGGAAAACTGGGAGCAGCCTCTCCTCTCTATCCCAGTGGCTGTTAAAGGTGGATAAGGATCACATACATACCAGCTTGCTGAGTTTCTCTCAAGTCATTTAAATTCATTAAATAAGTAATTAGACTGGTAGTGCAGCCTCCCAAATATGCTTAGAGTGAGCCCTGAATTATTTCAGCTTATTTTACATTTGTACAAAGAGAGAAGATTAAAACACAGACTCAGGGAGCAAGTGTAGCCAAAGCTTAGTACATCTCTTCTTTTCGCAGGCAGGTGAAGGTATCAAAAGATCAGAACAGGATTTGCTCTATTTTCTGTCTTGGTTTTTTTTTTTTTTTTTTTTAAGATTTTTATTTATTTATTTATTTGACAGAGAGAGATCACAAGTAGGCAGAAAGGAAGGCAGAGAGAAAGAGAGGAAGGAGGCTCCCCATCCAGCAGAGAGCCTGATGCAGGGCTTGATCCCAGGACCTTGAGACCATGACCTGAGCTGAAGGCAGAGGCTTAACCCACTGAGCCACCCAGGCACCCCTATTTTCTGTCTTCTTTGGGAAGGATTCCAGAACCAACCAAAATTTGGGTTCCCTCAACTGTCACTGCCCTAATCGTCCAGGAGTAGGAGATGAAGAGATGCTGATAATTAAATTCATTTTCTCTGAGTGGGTTCATGACAAGAGTAGGCAGTATCTTTCTTACAAAAGCTTTACAAGGAATCATGTAACCCTTAGTCCTATTTTCGTCTTCTCTACATATCACGAGTCTGGATGTCTCCGGAGCCGTGGGAACTTCTACAAGGATTTTGGCCTCTTCTCTGAACCCTCTTCAATTTCTCTGATTTTGTAGACTATGACAGTCTATGAGAACAAAAATGACTTGCTTTAATTTATCTCTGCATCTCACCCAGCTTTAAGGAACAGGTTTCAGGCAAAATAAGAACAATGTTCCAAAATTGAGAAAAGCAGTAGTAGAATTTCTACCTCCAGTTTAACATTTAGCCTTTGATATTAAGACTCCAAACACTTCAAAATTATTGAGGACCTTAAAGGGACTTGGATTAGGTGAATTATTTCTATTGATATATACCATATTAGAAATTAAAGCTGAAAAATATTTAAAAATCACATCAAAAAAGGCAATTCATAAACATGGACACACCAGTGGCCATTATAAAATTGCCCAGCCTTATTTCTGAACAAAGTGTAAATTTAAACAAGATACCGTCTTATACAACAACTGACTGAGTTTTTGGATCTGTTGTTTGTTCTGCTGGCGTGATTACACAGTGTTAGAGCAGGGAAATTCTACTCTTCTCCATGGCTTATAAACTGATACAATTTCTCTCAAGGGAAAAATGGCAAAAATAATTCCATGACAGGGACGCCTGGGTGGCTCAGTTGGTTAAGCGGCTGCCTTCGGCTCAGGTCATGATCCCAGCATCCTGGGATTAAGTCCCACATCAGGCTCCTTGCTCGGCGGGGAGCCTGCTTCTCCCTCTGCCTCTGCCTGCCTCTCTGTCTGCCTGTGCTCGCTCTCTCTCTAACTAATAAATAAATAAAATCTTAAAAAAAATAAAAAAAAATAATTCCATGACATGCTGTTAAATATTTCTGAGAATCCTCCAAATACTCTATTATTATTATTATTACTCTTATTTTACAGTTGAGAAAAGAATGTTTTGAAAAACAACTTATGATCTCACAACGTGTAAGTAGTGGAGCTTTTTTTAAAAATGTGGGCATACACTTTTAAGAATTTAACCAAAGGAAGAACAAAGATGAGCACATGCATTTATATAAAGGGTCTTAGCTGAAACATTACTTATAATAGAAAACCAATCCACCTAAATATCCAAAAATTTATAATCAGCCAATATAACATTTCCACAGGCTAAAAATTACCTCGTGGTGAGAACCACTCTTGCTCACGGATTGGCTGCCATTACTTGTACAGCACCTGACACATAGTAGGGACTCAAACATATTTATTTCAGATATGAATGAATATAAAGTTATCCACGAGTTTTTAAAAAATCATGTTTTACGACGCCTGGGTGGCTCAGTTGGTTGAGCAGCTGCCTTCGGCTCAGGTCATGATCCCAGCGTCCTGGGATCGAGTCCCACATCGGGCTCCTTGCTCGGCGGGGAGCCTGCTTCTCCCTCTGCCTCTACCTGCCACTCTGTCTGCCTGTGCTCGCTCACTCTCTCTCTCTCTAACAAATAAAAAAAAAAAAAAATCTTTAAACAAATCATGTTTTAACAGAAAATTTCATGACTGAGGAGTAAGCATGTTATAAAATGGCAAAGAGGGACACCTGGGTGGCTCAGTGGATTAAAGCCTCTGCCTTCGGCTCAGGTCATGATTCCAGGGTCCTGGGATTGAGCCCCACATCGGGCTCTCTGCTCAGCGGGGAGCCTGCTTCCTCCTCTCTCTCTGCCTGCCTCTCTGCCTACTTGTGATCTCTGTCTGTCAAATAAATAAATAAGATCTTAAAATAAATAAATAAAATGGCAAAGAGTGGAGTGTGAAACTAATGAAACAAGGAGGCCGTTCGACAAGGTGACTCAAATGCCTCAGTGGTCTACATAAGCAACCCAAAATCTAAACCAGTCTAAAAACTGAACCTACAAAATTGAAATGTAAGGACAGCCAATCACAAACAGCCAACTAGCCTTTAAACTATAGACAATCAATAATTTTGTTAGGTTGACCCCAATTTCTTTACGAAAATCTCCCCTTGGAGATCCTGCCAGGGAAGCACTTCTATCTACTTCTGTTTGGCACTGTCCCATTCCAATCGAGTTTTATTCAAGTAAACTCTTAAAATTTTTGATAGGCCTCAGTTTACCTTTTAACAAATATCACAGTTTTGTAAAATCCACATGTGAGTTTATGTGTAGAAAAATGCCTAGAAGTATAAACAGATGTATATACATGAATTCATGTCTCTTTTGTCTCTGTACTGATGCATAACAGTTACTCAATAAATATTTGTTGATATGGATGATTAACATGAATGAATGACATTTTAAGAAGAGTTATCCCTTGAGGGGATTATAGGTTATTTTTTCCTTTCTTCCTTTGCAATTTTCTATATCTAAGGAAATCTAAACAGTGAACAGGAATTACCTTTGCTTTTTTTTTTTTAAGGTTTTATTTACTTGGCAGAGAGAGAGAGAGAGAGAGAGAACGCACAGAAGCAGGCAGAGCAGCAGAGGCAGAGGGAGAAGCAGGTTCCCTGCTAAGCAGGGAGTCCCATGTGGGGCTCAATCCCAGGACCCTGGGGTCATGACCTGAGCCGAAGACAGACACCTAGCTGACTGAGCCACCCAGGCGCCCCAGGAATTATCTTTGTAATAAGCAAGAATATTACAAAACAACCCTACTGGGAAATATTATTAGGAATTTTGGAATAACGGTAGTAAATACAGACATCCCATAATCCAATAAAATATGGCTTGTATCTTATTCTCCTATTTGTTTTACTTACTGCATTCAGCAATAAAAAAATATCAGATGTTACAGGAAAAGGCAAGCTTAATATTGTGTAGTTAGTTATTAGAGGGGTTGAGTCAAGAATCTAGGTCACTTGGCTCTCAGGCAGATAGTTTTTTCCATTACACCAAATTGGTTAGAGCTCCAGAACACTAATAAATAAATGACAGTATGGGCACTGCAATACTCACCATGCAACAGTTCTTATAAACAACATGATTTGCTAATTATTTGATATTAGCAGAAAATTCCAAAGTTCTAAAAAATACTACATGTTCATGTGACATGAATTGTTTCAGAGGGTATGTGAGCTTCCTACTGGTATCTCCAAATTTGTGCTCCTTGGGCAGCATACCTGTATTATTCAGAGAAGGGCTCTGTAACTTTCATAAGATTTGTAAAAGGGTCTGCGAGTAAAAAAAAAAAAAGTTGAGGATAACTAAAGCTATGACGTCTGCAAGCAAGAGGAGGGAAGCAAACTGAAGGTAAATAAAAGGCTTATGAGAGGAAAGGGAAACACAGCTAACTCAGTCTTCCTCTTTTTTATTCCTGGAACATGTTTTAATATGCAAATCATTTAGTTTCATGATTTTGCTTTCTAAGTAGTAACACTAGGAAAGATACTGACGGGTTAAAAATACAGGCCAAATTATCTCTACGGAATGAACTTTATCAGGTCCTAGGAAATCTATTTAATCATTTTCCTTTTCCTAATTAAATGCAAATGCAAAATACTTGCAAAATATGCATCTTTTTAACACTGTAAGTCACTACTGGAGTATTTTGCATTTATGTTAATTAGAAAAGGAAATTATTTTAAAAGTTTTCTGAGTTTCTTGTCTCATAAAAAGTGGTGCCCTTTCAGGAAGTTTGTAAAGCTGCTTTGGACAAATGCAGAATACACACTTCTCTGTGCATTTCACAATTGTTGCTTAATTTAAAATTTAACTCTTCCTCAGCTCAATGACAAGCAAATACTTTTTTCTTATGCCAACATCAAACTTGATTGTCAAGGTTTAGGGATCTGTGGAATAAAATTTAAAAATTCTTAACAGGGTTTGTTTCACTACTATTCCCTGAAAATATCTCTTGGGCTACAATTCCAAATTTCTGTAACAAATAGAAACGAAACACAATACAAACTCTTCTTGAACTCAAAGGTTAAATATGCAAATATCATAAATGAGAACTGATATCCACCCAAATAAGACGCTTCTAGTATACTCTTCAACTGCCTTAGCTGAACAAATGCTTACATCATCAACCATTGTGAAGAGCATTTCTTGTTCTAGCTTTTGAGATGAAAAATCATTCTTTTTAACGCTACCTTGACTATAAGTTGTAGGAGCTTCAGATACCTTAAGCCACTCTTATTTCAAATCCAAATGCCCCTTTAAACTTCTTTTTCTCAAACGAAATGACCAAAATAGCATTCACACTCAAAACTTGACTTTATTATTGGCTCACATCTTTCTCAGCATCTAGTTGGGAGCTCTGTCCTCCCAGCACGTCTGATAACTGAGGGCAAGGCGAAACGGCACACCAGGCGGTGTACAAGTGTCTTTTCAACATTGTCTTTCTTTTCGCCCAACACTGCAAAATATGAAACACCCAGGAATGTTTTGCATAAGTAATCGTTAACCCCTATTTTTCTTTCTTTCTTTTTTTTTTTTTAATTAAGCCGTCACGGAGCCCACAGACTCCACCGCTAACAAGGCACAAGGGCTGCCCAGCAGCCCGCGCCGCTCAAGTCCGGGATGGGTCACCACGGGGTGGCATCACGTGGAGCTCTCACGCGAACCACCTCGCGGCAACGCTCGCTTTCTCCAGGGCTCTAAGTTAGGGACACACCGGATCGTCCCACTCCCCTGCACCGTCAGACCCCGGAAAGCAAGCTGGCATTTGTGAGAAAGAAATTAGACTCCCTGACCTGTGTCTCGTTCCCAAAAGGCAGAGGAGGCGCAGACTTGGTAAAGCAGTGAATCCCAGGTGTGCCTGGGTCCTCTCTCCCTGCCAAGTAAGACACAAACTTAAAACAGCTCAGGAGGATGGGGGGAGGGGCGCAGTGGAGTGAGGCAAGAGTAAATATATTGCTTACTGTTCCCAGAGTTACATGAGATTCTTCTGGCTCCTTTTTGCCTCTAGCTTTCAGTCGGGATCCTTTTTTCAGCGGGGACTACGGAGAAGTTCAAGTCTAATTCTTGGTAGGCGGGGCTGAAATGTGGGCTGGTTTCCTTTAGACTTTGCAGCTGTTTTTAAGGTGGAATGAAAGAGGAAGCCAGGGAAAGCAGTGTTCTGGAAGAAGCGGATATCTTAAATGTAAATGTTTACTTATCAGCCTGAAGTCACAAAACGTGCCCCAAATGATCTGTATATTAACTGGTGTAAATTACAGGGATGCTCCTGGGGCTGTCCCTGTGTGGGAGCACGTCTCTTCCTTAAGCAGTCACTGCTTCCTCTTTTCTCCCCTCCAAGAACAAAATTGAAAAGATGAATAACCTAGAGCATTTTTGCCTTCCTTAAAAAAGCAAAGTTTATAACAAACCCAAAATAGAAAATGTGTACATTCTGAAGATGAACCATATAAGAGCGCTTAAAAAAAATCTCATCTATTCAAATATTTCCTCCCCAAACTCAGAACACCTGATAACCCAGTGTTTGTAAATTTAAGATTAAAGGCATACCAAAGGCCGTAATGCATATTCTGAGATAGAGAAGGAAAGATCAAAGCACTCGAATTACAAGTTGGCAATCCCAACTCAAACACCCCATATCACTGTAATAAAGGTGTAGAGTCTAAATTTATCCAAACTCCACAGGAATGGATCAGTGTCTTTCAAGATTGATGTATTCATTCAGGATAGCTTTTTTCAAACGTAGGATCTTAGAATTTTGCGTTTAATTAGATGCTGGGTGTATTCTCCTAGCCCTTTTAGAACAGTCAAAGAATGTATTTTCTGCAGATTCCATCATTAAGACTGATGGGTTGTCTGCTTTCTGTTGCCCAAGAATCAACTCCTTTTATTTTATTTTTTCCATAAATTCAACCTGGCATATTATAAAATTCTCCTTCCTAAAAAAAAAAAGGCCCGTAGAGTCTCATGGGATCCAGATCTTTTGGTTTTCAAAGAAGACCCCGAATTTCTTGAAAGGTGGGGTGTGGCCCCTTCCTCAGACACAACCAGTGAAAGATATGTTTTACAGGCATGTTCCTCCTA
This sequence comes from Taxidea taxus jeffersonii, assembly GCA_003697995.1. Lineage (NCBI taxonomy): Eukaryota > Metazoa > Chordata > Mammalia > Carnivora > Mustelidae > Taxidea > Taxidea taxus. The sequence continues at coordinate 289,438 of ML105747.1, read as the reverse complement.
AGACTCTGGCAAGACTCTTTTCATTAGCTTCCTAGTGTTCAAGTCAGTTTGATAATGAAAAATAATAGCTTTCAATATTTGGAGAGGGAGGATTTCTAATATGTCACATGTTAAAAACAGAAAATGTTTTGATTAAAGGCTTTTTTAAAAAATATTTTATTTATTTATTTTTTAGAGAGAGAGAGAGAAAGCATGAACTCAGGCAGACAGAGTGGTAGACAGAGGCAGAGGGAGAAGCAGGCTCCCCGCCAAGCAAGGAGCCCGATGTGGGACTCGATCCCAAGACGCTGGGATCATGACCTGAGCTGAAGGCAGCTGCTCAACCCACTGAGCCGCCCAGGCGTCCCTGATTAAAGGCTTTTAAAGAAATATCCAGTCTAAGCTATGGCTAGGGTTAAAACACCTGGGAAGATGTTTGCCTTTTTCCACTTACTAGATGAGACGGACTTATCTCCATACTTCTAGTGAATAAAAGCTTCTGCAAGTATATCTCACCCTCTCTGTAACTGACTTAGACCACCTCCCCTTGTCCCATTCTGTGGCCTCCATGCCCACCTCCAGTTTGGCTCCCTACCTATGATTTCACTATTCGCACAGACCCCTAAATGGATGGTACAAGCTCAGATTTATTATCTTTACTTTGTCCTATTTTCTCCAAAATGATATCCAGTATTAGCTCCAGGGACCTCTGCTTCCACCTTTGGTAAGAGACACTGCATTCAAAGCCTGTCTCAGACTGTAAGACCAATTAGATCTGAAGACCCCTCTCCCCTGGGCTTGTGGTCAAGGAAGGTCATTTAGGAGGATTACACGTGAAATCCCCCTGAAACCGAGCAGTACGGTGACAGCCTCTTCAAACCTCCTTTTGGATTATTACTAGTCAATGAGTCTCATACCATTTGTTACTAATCAACATATTAACATTTTTAGACTGAGAATAAATAAGCCCTAATAATAATTAGCATTGGATAAGTAAGCAATGGAACAGTTCTAAAACTAGCTGAATTAATTAACAAGGAAGTAGGGGCACCTGGGTGGCTCCGTGGTTAAGTGTCCGCCCTCAGCTCAGGACAAGATTCCAAGGTCCTGTCCTGGGATTGAGCCCTGCATTGGGCTCCTTGCTCAGCAGGGAGTCTGCTTCTTCCTCTCCCACTCCCCCTGCTTGTGTTCCCTCTCTCACTGTCTCTCTCTGTCAGATAAATAAACAAAATCTTTTCAAAAAGAAAAAGTTAGCAAGGAAGTACCTACTTGTCAAAATGCATGGCTCAAAAAATGGAAAAGAAGAACTTGATACTGGGCGCTTGGGTGGCTCAGTCTGTTAAGTGTCCACCTTCAGGCTATGATCCCAGGGTTCTGGGATTGAGCCTTTTGTCAGGCTCCCTGTTCAGCAGGGAGTCTGCTTTTCCCTTGCCCTCTGCCCTCCCCCTACTTGTCATTCTCTCTCTCTCAAATAAATAAAATCTTAAAAAAAAACCCACACTTGATGTTCTTATTATTTATTTTTCTTCCTTTATATGAAGTTGCTTTCCATTCTCTTTTTACAACTTCTACTTCACTTATCCTATCCTCTAAATGCATGAAAGTGATTTGCCTCCTGTGAGCTTGGGCATGAGGAATGAGATACTGTTGTAATAAAATCCATACATTCAATGGAAATGGTTCGCTGGTATGCTAAGTGATACTCTCTTAGAACACTAAGTGAGTTGAATAGCAAAATCTAATCCAGATTGCAGACAGACACAGAGAAGAGTCTAAATGTCCACCATAACTTATTTGCTGATAATAAACGTGATCTTCTTGTGCACTGCTATGCTTGAGTATTCTGGTCCATATTGTGACTATATTTATAGTAAGATACTAAGTTGGTATCCTTACTATTTAACTGTATGGGAATATCATTCATATGAGATCTCTCTTTTTTAAAAGATTTTGTTGATTTATTTATTATTAGTAATAATATAATATGTAACAATATAGTTACTATATATTATATAAATTTTATATTAATTATGATATGTTATATATATTAATGATATATTATATAAATTATAATATAATTTGTGGTATATTATATTTATGATAATATAATTTATTTATTTAGAGAGAGCATGCACACATGAGTGGGGAAGGAGCAGAGGGAGAGGGAGGGACTCTGAAGCAGACTCTGCACTGAGTGTGGAGCCCAATGTGGGGCTCCATCCCACAACCCCTGAGATCACAACCTGAGCCAAAATCAAGAGTTGGATGCTTAACTGACTGAGCCACCCAGGTGCCTCCAGTCATTCCTCTCTTGAAGTATTAATAGAAATCAAATTAGTAAGATACGCAAATCAAAGTTATTTTTGCCTGTGAATTTTTTTGGCACCCCACTAGTTGACCTGCACCTTTCTCTCGACACAGAAACTCATTCTCCTTGCACACCTTTCCCTTAAATTCCACTGAAATAATCTTCATCCTGAAAGGCTTAACTCAATTACCACTTTGTCTGGAAAATTTATCTACCCAGTATGTTTTCCAGCATAAATAATCTTTCCACTTGAGAAAGAACAATCATATGAGCAATAATCAATTTGTATTTTACTTGGCTGTAAAAGAAAAACATATTTTATGTTCTATGATGACGGGAAACAAGCCTTCTTCATTCTCGTCAGCTCTCCCCCCACCCACTCCCGACGTCCATACTAAACTAGGAGCTCAAAGGATGTTTGTGGTATTTGTTATCTATGATAGTGGGTTCAGAGATATTTTAAACCTAACATCCAGATAACATTCTACTTGCAGCTGCTGTTTTCATCATTATTAAAGAAGAGAGAGTTTAGTGTTTCTACTCTCCTTCTCCACACTGGTAAATTTCCTGGTAATATGAAGCTAATCAGAGATTAGGGGTGGAATGAACTCTAACTAAGATATACTTACAATGAGGGGCACATGGGTGGCTCAGTCGGTTGAACACTGGATTCATGGTTTAGACTCAGGTCACGATTTCAGAGTCATGAGATTGAGCTGGGCATAGGGCTCCATGCTCTGTGGGGAACCTGCTTGAGATTCTCTCTCTCTCTGATCCTCTCCTCCACTCACACACACTCTCTCTCTTCAAATAAATAATAAATAGGGGCACCTGGGTGGCTCAGTGGGTTAAGCTTCTGCCTTCGGCTCAGGTCATGATCCCAGGGTCCTGGGATCGAGCCCCACATTGGGCTCTCTGCTCAGCAGGGAGCCTGCTTCCTTCTCTCTCTCTGCCTGCCTCTATGCCTACTTGTGATTTCTCTCTGTCAGATAAATAAATAAAATCTTAAAAATAAATAAATAAGGTCTTTTTAAAAAGATATATTTATAATGCATTTAAAAATTAAATGTTATGATGAAAGCACAGATGTAGAGAGTATTTATGAACTATAAGAACAATATTTTAGGGGCACCTGGGTGGCTCAGTCATTAAGCATCTGCCTTCGGCTCAGGTCATCGATCTCAGTGGGATCGAGCCCCACTTCAGACTCCCTGCTCAGCAGGGCCCCTGCTTCTCCCATTCCTACTCTCCCTGTGTGTTCCCCACCCCCTCTCTCTATCAAATAAATAAATAAAATCTTAAAAAAAAAAAAGCATCCGGGCGCCTGGGTGGCTCAGTGGGTTAAGCCCTCTGCCTTCAACTAGGGTCATGATCTCAGGATCCTGGGATCAAGTTCCCAGTCGGGCTCTCTGCTCAGCGGGGAGCCTGCTACCCGCCCCCCTGCCCACTTGTGATCTCTGTGTGTCAAATAAATAAATAAAATCTTAAAAACACACACACACACTGAAAATAAAATTAAAAAAAAAAAAGCATCCTAGGCTTCATTCCCAGAAAAACTTTCCTACAAGTCAGATCATTTTACTGTCAGACTCACACTACAGTTTTCTCCACTGCCTATCAACTTATATCCCTATACCTTACAAATATTTTTTTCTTTTGCAGACAAAGTAGAAGTGAAAAGCAAATCAGGATCCCTTCAGATCTTATCACAAATTGTAAATTTATATTGTATAAATGGAATGGGTCATACAGTCAATTATTAATATGACTTAATACACAAGAGAAAATTTTGCCTATAGATAAACCATGTTCGGGAACGTCTGACAAAGCTGTGTCGTGTTAATTCATTTTATGTAATGGTGGAAATAATTTGGCAAGTTGTTAACTGCTCTCCAAGATCCCTCTAAATTTGGTAAAGCGAGTGCATGTCTAGTTTTAGCAATTCTGTCAGAATGGGCACCGGCCCAATTACACCTCTCAGAAACCAACTTGCCAGCACCTGACAGATTTTTTAAAAATATTTGTATCTTAGAATTTCGATGTGCTGATGCCCATGATAGAATCTAAGCCCTTCAAATCTTTACTTTGAAGGTAATCCTGAGTAGGAAGAATTACTGCTAAGTGAATGTGCAGAGTTCTTCAAGTAACTGAGCTCTGATACATGTCAGTACCGTTTTCATTACAGACCAAGATAGTAACAACATTTCTGCATTTGTGTCTATAAAACCAGTGACTAAACATCTTTATGACATGTCATCTAGCCTTTAATCTCAGTTTGCCCCAATTCTGTTTTTGAGGGTAGAGTGAAATTTAGGATAATTCACAACAACTACAACAAAATTCCAAAAACTGCTACAAAAGAACAAAACACTCATCATAATCAAATCCATTCCAAACTAGCAAAATGATCCAATTATTTTATTTATATAGATAGGACCATTAAAAAAACATTGCGGACACAAACAAAATTAATTTTTTAAAAAAGCTTCATATATATATATTTACATATATATATATATATATTTATTTATTTATTTATTTGACAGAGACAGAGAGTGCACAAGCAGGGAGAGCAGCAAATAGAGGGAGAAGCAGGCTCCCCAGCTGAGCAAGGATCCTGACATGGGACTCAGTCCCAGGACTCTAGGATCATGACCTGAGCTGAAGGCAGAGGCTTAACCAAGTGAGCCACCCAAGTGCCCCAAATATTTCTTAACTAATATCCTACTGAGATATTTTCATTGTCCTGAAAATAGCAGACTGGTCCAAAACCTGAATAAAAAAAAAAAAAGACTAGTATCCTAATCAACTGTATGTCCATTCTTGTTTATAATTTGCTACCATGAAAGAAAACACTGCAATGTCAAATAATATTCTATCACTAAAATAGGAATAAAGAAAAGGGTATAACTATTTTATTCTAATAGTAGTTCTAAAAAAACCAATTTCCCTCTCATTTGGTTCTTTAGATATTTCTATTTTCCTTAACACCCATTCTGATATTTGTAATAAATTCATGGTTTATGTTATATATATGGTCATTTGTTTTGGAATGTTCTACCAACTCTTACACGACATTCTCTTTGGATATAATATATATTTCATAAATAGCATCCATTCACCCAGTAATAGGGTTCATTCATTCATCACTCACTTACAATGATTTTTAAATACCTATCCTGGAAAATCCTTTTAAAAATCCACAATTTATTACTACTGATAAACCCATTGGTCAATCCACTTCATTCTTTGAAAGAAAGAAGCTTATCTGTTGCTTTTTTGGTAAGACTGACTCCTGGGAAGACCTGAAAACATAAACTAACTTTACCAAGGGCTTACATAGCCATTCCCTTGCAGTCTTGCCTACTTACCATGTGCCTAGCATATTGCTGAGGACTAGAGAGAAAACAAACTGGATAGACAAGATTCATATTTTCATGGAGCTTATATCCCAATAGACAGGAGAGGCAAAGAACAAAACAAAAGGATAATGACTTAAAAAAAAAAATTCAACATATCCAGGAAAGTCCTCTCTGAGGATACACGTCAACTGAGATCTGAAAGATGAAAATAAAAAGCCCGAATTCTTGCAAAGCCCGAATTCTTTTTTCTTTTTTAAGATTTTAAGATTTTCTTTTTAAGATTTAACTTATTTAAAAGAGAGAGAGAATGGGGGGAGGAGCAAAGGGAAAGGGACAAGCAGACTACATGCTAAGTACAGAGCCCGATGCAGGGCTCAATCCCACAATCCTGAGATCATGGCCCAAGCCAAAATCAAGAGTCAGAGATTCGAAATTCGGAGGCAGAGAGTCAAGATTCAACTGACTGAGCAACCCAGGTGCCCCTGCAAAGCTGAAATTCTTATAGGGGATTATGAGAGGAAGCAAACATGGAGGCAAGGTAGAAAGGATCCAGGTGATTTGTTTTTAGAGTATTTTTACTCTAAAATCTTACTCTGTTTTTAGGGTGTTTAGAGTATTGGTAACCCCCATCCCTCAGATGAAGAGCAGGTGGCAAGACTTTCAGGGAATGGCTACCCCACTATATGGTAGAAGATAATTTGTATCAGATTGATGATTCATACAATCTAGTAATTCTGTTACTGGGTATTTATCCAAAGAAAATTAAAACACTAACTTAAAAAGATATTTATACACCAATGTTTATTGAAGCATTATTTACAATAGATAAGATATGGAAACAACCCAAGGGTCCATCAGCAGATGAAAGGATAAAGAAGATGGGATAAATCTATACAATGGAATATTACTCAGCCACAAAAAAGAATGGGATCTTGACATTTTTGATAACACAGATGGACCTAGAGAGCATTATGCTAAGTGAGAGTAGTCTGAAAAAGACAAATACTGTACGATTTCATTTATATATGAAATCTGAAAAACTAAGTAAATAAACAACAACAAAACCTAGAAACAGACCCATAAATATAGAGAACAAATTGGTATTGCCAGCGGGGAGAGTGATGGGGAAATGGGCAAAATGGGTGAAAAGGAATGGGAGGTATGGGCTTCCAATTATGGAATGACTAAGCCATAGGATAAAAGGTATAACACTGGCAATGTTGTCAGTGGTCCTGTAATAGTATTGTATAGTGACAGATGGTAGCTACGGTCATGGTAAGCACAGCATAACATACAGAGTTTCATATTACTATGTCGTACACCTGAAACTAATGCAACATTGTGTGACAACTATACTTCAATTTCTTAAAAAGTTGCTAAATGCATGAAAAAAAAGATTGACAATTCAGAAAATCCATTTAAAATTAGGGAATTTTGGGTGCCTGTGTGGTTCAGTTGGTTAAGCATTTGCCTTTAGGGTCAAGTCCCACATTGGGCTCCCTGCTCAGCAAGGAGTCCGATTCTCCCTCTGTCCCTCCCCCTGCTCTTGCTTGCTCTCTCTCTCTTGCAAAAATCAATCAATCAATCAATAAATAAAATCTTTAAGACTGGTTTTCTCTTTCATGTATTAATTCTTGAAATAAATGGCAATTTGAAGGTTAAATCTTAATAAGTATTCTTAAATACTTAATATGTATCTCCATGTATTACTTATGTATTACTGCATAGTAATATGTATTACATACTATGTAGAAGGCACAAAAGTCCCTAATTTTACTTCATTTTTTGGAAATTTTATTTAGATTTTCTAGTGTTAACTAGAGTTATCATGTTGTACATTCTATCCCCAGTACTTATTTATCTTATACCTGGAATTTTGTACCTTTTGATGCTTTTCATCCAATTCCTCCCACCCTCCACCCCCTACCTGTAATAAGCACAAATTTGATCTCTTTTTCTATGAGTTTGGGGGTTGGGGGTTTTTTGATTTCACATATAAGTGAGAGCATACATTATTTGCCTTTCTCTGACTTATTTCACTTAGCATAATGCTCCCAAGTTCCATCCATGTTGTCACAAATGGCAGTGTCTCCTTTATAAATGAACCATATTCCATTATATATATATGACTCACAGCTCATTTATCCATTTATCTGTTGATAGACAACTCACGCTGTCTTCCTATGTCTTGACTATTGTGAATTATGTTGCTACACACATGGAAACGCAGATATCTGTTTGACGTGGTATTTCTGTTTCCTTCGGATAAATACCCAGAATTAGAATTTACTGGATCATATGATAGTATTATTTTTAATTCTTTTCAGGAACTTCCATACTGTTTTCCATAGTGGCTGCACCACTTTATAATCCCACTAACTGTGCACAAGAGCTCTCTTTCCTCCACATTCTCGCTAACATGTGTTATTGCTTATCTTTCTGAAGACAGCCATTCTAACAGATGTGAGGTGACATCTCATTGTGGCATTGTGACATTTCTCTAATGACTAGTAATGCTCATCACTTTTCATCTACCTATCGGTCATTTTTGTGCCAAGATCTATTCAGGTCCTTGGTCCATTTTTTAATTAATTTTTTTTTTTTGCTATTGAGTTATATGAATTTGTTATATATTTTGGATATTAAGCCCTTAGCAGATATGTGATTTGCAAATAATTTCTCATCCCATAAGTGGTCTTTTCATTTTGTTAATTGTTTCTTTTGTTGTATAGCTTTTAATTGCATTTATTCCCATTTGTTTATTTTGGAAAAAACTCTTCTTGGTATGCTAGTAGGTGTGCTAGTATTACTCCTCTCCAGGTTAAGACTATACTCACAAACTTTTTCATGTCTGCTTTATAAAGAGATTGAAATTATATTTTCCTCTTACTAAAGCTCTATCCCACCCTAAGACCTATCATACTTCAGAATAAAATGAAAAGTCATTACTCAGCAGCGTTTCTCATGGCCCTGTCACTTCACCCTCCTAATTGTAAAACTAAAAACATAATGTCTATGATATGAAACATTTTCAGAGATGTTCACTGTATCTTTATTTTCTAAATATTTTCTTTTTTTCAAAGATTTTATTTATTTGTGGGGCATCTGGGTGGCTCAGTCTGTTAAGCGTCTGCCTTTGACTCGGGTCATGATCCCAGGGTCCTGGGATTGAGCCCCGCATCAGGCTTCCTTCTCAGCAGGAAGCCTGCTTCTCCCTTTCCCACTCCCCCTGTTTGTGTCCCCCCTCCTCAAATAAATAAATAAATAAATAAATAAATAAATAAATAAATCTTTTTAAAAAAAGATTTTATTTATTTGAGCGAGAGAGCACAAGTGGGGAATGGAGCAGAGAGAGAGAGAGAGAGAGAGAGAGAGAGAGAAGCAGTCTCCCCGCTGAGCAGAGAGCCGGATGTAGGGCTCCCTCCCAGGATCCTGGGATCATGACCAGAGCCAAAGGCAGCTACTTAAGCAACTGAGCCACCCAGGCATCCTTTTCTAAATGTTTTCAATTTGAATTAATATATATGCAGTGAATTTATTTTGTGTATATCTCCTTTAAAAATTGCCTCAAATCAGGGAAGTCTTAAAATAGGTTTTCAGTTTCTATTCCTATTCTGAGGTTACTTTTCAGCATCCTTATATGAAAGTAGGATGACTCATCAGAATTGGGTTGTTTCTTCCAGGGGTATACTTACAAAGCTAGTAGCCATCAAGCAGAAGGAATATTCTGAGAAACATTTGTCCACCTTCAATGAATAAGCAAATAATCATGCTTTGTCAGTAAGAGAGCTTAAGCCTCCTTCTGGTCCATCCTAAAAGGCACAGTTGCGGAATTAAAGTGTATTTCAACTCTTAAATGACCTTGGATGTAATTAGTTCAAGGGCAAATACAATACCAGCTTTTGTCCTGTCTCTGTTATAGGTAGAGCTAAGGTTTACAAAATTCAGTCTCTGGAACTGAATTGCGGATGTGACAAAATGTTACAGCTTCATGGACAAACTAGAAAAATAAGGAAAACTGTATGCACAAAAATGTTTCTGTCCTTACGGGGGAATTAGAAAGCTTACATTTACTGAGAAATCATATTCTTCTTAAATTATGATGTTAAGATGTCACTCCAAATTTTTATTTAAGTTATTAGGTTTGTTGGGGTTTTGTTTTTGTTTTTAAGGAGAGAGTGGAGTGATTTCCTGATCCCTGCTATTCAAGTTTGGGAACCATGATTTTTCAGAAAGGTTAGAGAACCTTGCTCTTGAAGGCCTTCCAGCTGTACAAACATTTGTCATCTCATAGCAAGGGTTGTCATCAAGGAAGAAAACGTCACCAGGCTGCCTAATGATGTGATTAACCATTATCTTAAACTTCTCCTTGCTCAGTCTTCAGTTAATGCAATCTCTCAAATAGCATGTCCCTACCGCCTCAATTTAGACATTCTTTTCTGTGAGGCTACATGTACACACATATACATCTCCTATTCTTTCCTCCTATTATTTACATGTACACACATATACATCTCCTATTCTCACTCTTTCCCTTTCAACGGCGGTTAACATGATCGGTCTCTTGTCACTTCCCTTCCGTGGCTCCCTTCTTCCTTTGAGATGCTACCCATTCTCTTTGAATTGGCCTCAAAATATCTTGATTAAGTCTCCTCTGTTCCTGAAAGAAGAAATGGACTTCTTTCAATGCCAAGAATATCTCAGCTCCTAACTCTCTAATTACCTTCACACTTATCCCATCCCATTTCTTTCCCAACATTTCTGCCTTGCTAACTAACACCTACATAACCTTCAATTTTCAACTTAAAGATTACTTCTTCCTAAAAGATCTTACCAGGCCAACTATATCCCCCCTTCCTCTGTCCAAAGTCAAGTTCCTTTTCTTTCCATTTCACTTGCAGTTCTCCATTTTAAAACTTCTAATCATTTATGCAATACCTACATTCCCTATAGCTTTGCACTCTATGCTAAAAGCTCTGGAGGGGCAGGGACTATCTGTATTGTGTTCTGCTGTAGGACAACATCTAATATGATGCTTCCATATCTTAATAACTGGTACTTGATAAATATTATCAAATTAATGAATTCCCTCTGCTTTGTCTTCTAAGTTCTTTTGTTACTTTTTTTTATTCTGGCTATTAGTTTCAACAACACATCCTAATTATTTCAAAAGACAGTTTACAAATCAATATTCCAATTTCCAAGGCCCCCACTGCTCTGGATTTAATATATGATAATAATGTGTTTTTCCTACAATGTTTCTCCTTTGTGCTACCGAATCATGCTTCTCAAATTCTGGTTGAACTTTTTTTTTTTTTTTAAGTAAAGTACAGTGAATTCGAGGGCATGATTAACACAAACTGGTATGCTGTTACTGCCCATATTGAGATTCTAGAATGAATGTTTAAGACTCTGCAACATACTTTAACTAGAAGACTGATGATAGCAGGGTTTCTTAGCCATTTCTGGGGTGTGCTACAGTGAAATGATTGAAAGTAAGGTAAACAGAAGAAAAGCTTTATCAAATGGAAAAATCCATGATAGAAAACAGCCCCATTCCAAGCAATTAAAAAAGAAAAGAAAGAAAGCAGGTGGTTGTTCTAAGCAATGCTTACTAAATGCCAAGAAGCCGTCACAAACATTTCCAGGACTGGCAAACCAAAAAATGCGCTTTGTGTGTACAAAACTTGGGATAGATTTCTAATTATATACTTGCTTTAAACATATTTGTTCATCTAGATAATGATTACTTTCAGGGCTATCATTTTGAAATAAGAAGAGGGAAGGAAAGGGAGAGGTATATAAAGGAAAGAAACTGCTCCCATTCAAGTCATTGACCCTGAAAATCATCTAAGAAAACTCTTACTAGTTTCTAGATGAGGAACTGAGACATGAATGGCACACTGATTTGCATTCACCCACTCCATGATTTTTTTAGTGGACCATTAGGGTATCTAAAAAATGTAATGAATTTTAAGCAGCATGTAGCATATGCCTTAAATTAGGTGCCATCCCAAACTCCTGGATGCCCTTAGGATCTAGGAACTTGAAACCCTAGTTACAACTGAATGAAGTCTCTCCTTGTTATCTCACATCTCATGAGACTTTTTTAGTTCTGCCTTCTTTTTTCCTACTCAATATATCTTAAATTATTTTTTTCTTTCTTTTCTAGTTCCAGGGATACATACAACTATAATTCTTCACAGCTCCACAGCTGGTAGACTATGATTAACCCCTAACATGTCTCTCTGTAATTCAGCCTGTACGGAGTAGCCAGGCAGTAAGAATAATTATCCCAAAGATCATGTCCATCTTAGCATAATACATTTTATCCTATCACTCAGAAGCCTAAAAGATTCTCCATCGCCCTAGTAAGTCAAAGAAGTTCACGGCAATCAGGAGCTGTGTGCTCCCTGGCAGGAAATTTTCCTTCTTGCATACATATCTGAGTTCAACATCATCCATGTTGTGATTCTAGGCAAACTGGAAAGAACCCAGCATCATTTCCCAGCCTTGCCCATCACTACATTTACCACTTTGTTGCTGACCTTTATAGATTCTGAATTGCAGTTTATTTGTCTCTAAAGGATAGATGATTTCACTCCCCATCACATTGATTTGTTGGGAGAATTAACAGACACGGTTTAAGTAAAGAACCTGGCATATATCAGACATAGCCATGCACTTTACTCTTTTTTTTTTTTTAAAGATTTTATTTATTTATTTGACAGACAGAGATCACAAGAAGGCAGAGAGGCAGGCAGAGAGAGAAAGGGAAGCAGGCTCCCTGCTGAGCATCGAGCCCAATGTGGGGCTCGATCCCAGAACCCTGGGATCATGACCTGAGCTGAAGGCAGAGGCTTTAACCCACTGAGCCACCCAGGTGCCCCATGCACTTTACTCTTATTTTATACATTTGCCCTGCCTAATTTCACAAAGGATTTGAATGAACTATCATCTACTCATTCTTTCATTCATTTATTCAATCAAAAAATGTATATTGAACACATCCTAGTGCCAGACACTATATTAGCAACTTGGGATACGAAGGATAAGATACAATTGCTGACCCTTAAAAAACCTCCCACGGTAGCAGAAATAAGAATATAAACATAAAGGAATGTGACTTATGGCAATAACAATAGTGTGTTCAGGGATCCCTGAGTAAGGACTCCAACTCTACCAAGACTTGGGAGTTGAGTCAAGGAGGATGGAACACCTGATTTCAACCAACAAGCAAAGATGAGTAAAAGTTATGAAGGCAAAGAGGAAATAAGACTGACACAGGTAGGTGGTAGATCACTAGAAAAATTATTGTTATTATTGTTGTAAAGTCCTACACCAGAAAACACAAGCTAATTTCTGGTTCCTTACTTATGGAAAACTGTCCTGAATTCTTTGTTTCTTTTCTTTGTTTCTTTTTTAATTTAATTTAATTTATTTATTTAAGAGAGAGAGACAACATGAGTGTGGGGAGGAGCAAAGGGAGAGGGAGAAGCAGACGCCACGCTGAGCACAGAGCCCCACGCTGGGCTCAATCCTAGGACCCTGAGAGCATGACCTGAGCCAAAATCAAGAGTCAGACGCTTAACTGACTGACCCGCACAGGCACCCCAACTGTACTGAATTCTAACATTGCTCAGTTTATCCATGACTGAATCACATGTGTGCCCACACCCAGCCCTTGGACCCCTCCTCTTTGATCTAACTCCCAACTACTATATACCTCAGAATTGTGGTTTAAGTTCCTGAGATCCTTCCTCATAGGATCCTCATTGTCCCTTACCCAGCTTGCTTACTTAAGCCATTTGTTTCTTGTCTACTCCTTCTTGACCACATTGGCCTCCCAGGGTTTTGGATTTAGTCTGTCTGCTGGGAATTGCTCCATCAGACTCTGCTCATCCCAGCCACACATCCCTGGGTATATGCGTGTGACTCCTTCTTGACTTCAGGTCTTTGTTTAAATGTCACGTCTTCAAGGAGCCCTCCCCTACCTCCAGCCCTTCCCCACCCCCAAATATAAAAGAACAATCAATTTCTCATCCATATAATTCCCTTTAATGTCTGCATTGCAATTATTATCAGGTAATATTTTCATTTGTTTATTTGTTTATCTGTTTGTTTCGGACTTCTTCCTCTAGGATATAAGTTTCATAAGGCTTCAGGGCTTATCCAAGTGCTTAGAACATTTCTTAGAACATAGTAAGTTGTCAATAAACATTAGATTAATGAATGAGTAAATGAATGAATGAATGAATGAATGAATATCTCTGCTCTGCCAGTTGATCAAATTCCTGCTCCCCAGACTCTCAGAACCACTAGATTCCTCTGCTTTCAGCACATTCCTCGTTCTAAACTCTTATGATCTTACAGATCCAAATGAAACCACATGTGTCCACATGTGTCCACATGAGACTATAATTCAAGGTCACCCACTAACTCTCCCAGCCCAACCCTTAACTCATATTCTATGAATTAGCATTTTGAACCCTCTGCATTGTCCTCCTTCAACCAAATTTCCTATTGTTGGTCTTTGGGCCTTGGGACAAGTCATTACCTAGTTAACTATAGGGTAAGAATTTCTATCATTACCTTCAGGTTCTAGTTAAAAACTACTCTCAAAGGGGGTGCCTGGCTGCCTCAGTCAGTTAAGCATCCAACTCTCACTTTTAGCGTAAGTCATGATCTTAGGCTTCTCAGATGAAGCCCTGTGTTGGGCTCTGCACTCAGCATGGAGTCTACTTGAGATTCTCTCCCTCTCTCTCTGCTTGTTCTGTTTCTCTCTCTGAAACAAAGAAATAAATCTTAAAAAAAAAAACAAAAAACCTGCTTTCAAAGTCTTCTCTAATCATCTTCAAATGAAGTCTCCCTGTAATAACATACTGTTAGTTTATTCAAGCTGTACCATATTGCCATTTTTAGTGTTGATTTTAATTTTTTGTATCACTGAACATTCTATTTGTTTTTCCCTTGCTCCACTCCAAGTGTTTTAAACTAGTTATCATTTATCTCTTTTTTTTTTTTTTTTTTTAAACTGTGCCTCTCATCACAGTTTCTTGATTTCTCCTCAGGAGATTAAAAAGTAAGGAATTTCAAATAAAACTGTATCCTAATTATTACTGACATTACACAATTTTACTTGCTGTGGTGAATCTTCAGAGTGGTTCAATGTCACCAAATCCCAAATCTTCTCATCTTCTCACCTCGATCTTTTTTTATTTAATTTTTTTAATGTATCACAACCTCTCTCCTCATCTACCGGGACAGTGAGCTCCTTGAGGGCAGAAACCAGTCGCCTTCATCTATGAACCCCTAATAGCTAGCACGTTGTTTGGCATATAATAGAAGCTCAAGAAAACTTCGCTGACGACCAAAATAAAAAAAAAAAATTATGTGTTTCCAAAGGTTGTTGTGATGCATCGTTCAGATCTTTCTCTCCACCAACAGCTCAGAACATGGTCTGGAAATGCTGGCTCTACTGCTTCAGCTTCTGTGAAATCATCATGAAGTTTGTGCTTGCTGACTGGGTTGAGTGCAAATGGCCCATGTCTATGGGGTCTGTGCTTCAGTACCAATACGTAACCTTCTTTTACTTGTTAACTTCTTTTACTCTTAACTTTCTTTTACTTGTTACTATGGAAAGTCCATTCCTTCCTCAATGGGAAGAAAATTAAATTTATCATACTTAAGATGCTTCTTCATTGTATCTGGTTTATGGTTTGAAAATTTAGGGCACCTAGTGGCTCAGTTGGTTAGGCGTCTGCCTTTGACCCAGGTCATGGTCCCGTGGTCCAGGGATGGAGCTCCGGGTTGGGCTCCCTGCTCCATGGGGAGCCTGCTTCTCCCTCTGCCCAACCCCTGCCCTCATTTGTGCTCTCTCTCTCTCTCAATTAAATAAATAAAATCTTGGGATGCCTGGGTGGCTCAGTTGGTTAAGCGGCTGCCTTTGGCTCAGGTCATGATCCCGGGGTCCTGGGATCGAGTCCCGCATCGGGCTCCTTGCTCAGCGGGGAGCCTGCTTCTCCCTCTACCTCTCTGCCTGCCTCTCTGCCTACTTGTGCTCTCTGTCTGTCAAATAAATAAATAAATAAATAATCTTTAAAAAAAAAAGAAACCCACTTATAAAAAAAATAATAATAAATAAATAAATAAAATCTTAAAAGAAAAGTTTATTTTCCTATATCACGTAGAAGGCAAAAAGGCCTGACTTAGAAAAAGCAAGTGATGTTTGTGACAAAGAGAAGTGGTGAAAAGTAGTGTGTTACTGAACAGACGCCAAATTAACCAGGGCTTAGGAACAAAGAAAGCAAAGGAGGGACTTTCTTTGATCATGTAAGAGGCAGAAGGTGAGAACTAGGTAAGGCTCAAAGTCAGAGAGGGATTAGTAATATCTTTTATTTGAGGCTGAGCCTGAAAACTATTCACTAGGGTTCATTATGCTTCTCTTAATTTGGTTCCAGAGTCTGAAGCTGTACATAGGGGTCAAGTACATCCAGATATAAAGGTTGAAGAAAAGCATCGAGCAGAAGACAGGCAGGACGATATCCCTTACGTCACCCCCTAATTTCATCATACTCTTGATCCTTCTGTTGATGAGGCTGTTCACTCATACATGCACACGTATGGTGCTACAATCCTCTTCTTACCAGCTATTCCTAACCTGGAACATTCTCATTCGCTCAGGACTTAACTTTACTTATAGTATCCAGAAACTCAAGTCAGCATGTGGTTACTAAAAGTTTAATAGCATTTCTTGTAATTCTGGAAGCACTGAAAGTTTATTAATTTTACACTGGTTTCCTTGTAGCACCATAATTTATCATATAAGGTGCCAACCCTTCAGTTGACTGAACATCAGAAAATTAACTATATAGATGACATAAGCTTTGATCTCTGTAATAAGTTATTTTGTGTAAGAGGTTGAGCCACCTTCCCAGAATTCAGCAATCTTGTTTTCTGTTTAAGTTTTATTTTTCATGTTGATTCATCCTTAAGTCTCTGCTCTTTTGGTTCATTCCTTTCCTAAAGAATTTTAACCTCATTCTCCATTGAGGAGCTATAAATTATTTATTTTGGAATTTTAAAAAAATTCTTGTGGTTCAAAATTTTTGGTAGTAAGACTATCCTCGTCACTATGAGACAATCCCTCAATAAAGGCAGAATTAAGCTTCACATTGCTAATCTTCCCCTCCGTATTATTTTTCTTAGCAAAACAAAACTTTATTTGTGGGTTACCACAATCCTTCTAACTTCTCTTTTTGTAAACATTCATTCTTATATTCAGATCTTTTGTTAACAAGGGGGAATTAAAAAGTAGAGAATGACTCAACACTTCCCTTTCAAAACCTTATGTCCTAATTAAGGGCATGAAAATACATACACATATGAGAGGTGCCTGTATGGCTCACTCAGTTAAGTCTCTGACTTGGTTTTGGCTCACATCGTGGTCTTATGGTCATGAGATCAAGCCCCGAGTGCGGTTCTGTGCTCAGCCCAGAGTCTGCTTGTCCCTCTCCCTTCACCTCTCTCCCTCTTCCCACTCTTCCTTTCTCTCTCTCTCAAATAAATAAATAAAATCTTTTAAGAATAAGGAAAGTACATAGACACATAAAAAAGGCAACAATAGCAATAATAATAATAATCATAGTAGTAGTTGTAGTAATAGTAATTAGCAATAATCAACCTTACGGAGCTTTGCCATTTTCAACAGAGATTCTCTTATTTGATTGCATAATGACCCTGTAAGAGAGATATTGTTATCATCCCCATTTTACTCATGAGAAAACTAAGTACAAAAAGTTGATATGACTTGTCCAAATTTTCTTAACCATAACCAGAGTTTGAAATTGATCTTCTAACTCCGAAGATTATTGCTTCCACACTGGATGCACATCATCGATGATGAAGTAATACAATTTTCTCTGCCTCAAGTCACCCATATCATATAGCATTAGGATTTGAGGCACAGAGGAAACACTCTAATTGTATTATTAATATTTTTATTTCTAAACTCTATAAGAAAGGGAAGAATATTTCAAGGAAAAGTTGGGACTTGGACTCTGGACAATGGGACCTGTAACTGGAAAAGGAAAGGGACATTCCTGTCTGTAGGGTTACAAAAGTAAAGCTCTGGTTTCAACAACAGGCATGTCTTATGCAGGACATTGGGAAATCTTCCTCACCTGATGGGCTGTAGTGAAAGACCTTCTGAATACAAAGTCTGGGGACAAATAATATTATTGCATGCCCCTGAATGCTGGGCTGAGGAACTATTTCATAGGCAATGGTGAGCCTCTGGAGGGTTTTATGCTCAAAAGTGACAAGATCAAATAAATACCTGCTTTAGTCAGATATGTAATGCACTGAGCAGCAGAGAGATCAGCTACGACACTGCTCTAACAATCCAGGTTTTGGTGATGATCATCTGGACTAGAGGAGGGCAATGGGGATGGAGAAGAAAGGAACGAATGTAAAACAAATCTGAAAAGAAGAGACAGTATAATTTGGCAGCTGATTAGAAACAAGGTAGAGGGGTGCCTGGGTGGCTCAGTTGGTAAGGCGACTGCCTTCGGCTCAGGTCATGATCCTGGAGTCCCAGTATCGAGTCCCACATCAGGCTCCCTCATCGGCAGGGAGTCTGCTTCTCCTGCTGACCCTCCCCCTTCTCATGCTCTCCATCTCTCAAATAAATAAATAAAATCGTAAAAAAAAAAAAAGAATGAAAAAAAAAAGTAGAAAAAAGAGTCAAAGACCTCATTGAGCCTTCAAGCCTGGGTAAAGGCTCTAATAAGAACACAGAAATACTGGTGAAGCCACTCTGGCTTGTAGAATAAAGAAAGAAATCTAAGAAATGATAAACTAGCAGGAATGGACATGTTCTCAAGCACATTAAAAAAAAAAGTTCAAACTTACTGAAATCAGGACACCTGGGTGGCTCAGTCAGTCAAGCATTTGCCTTCAGCTCGGTCATGATCCCAGGGTCCTGGGTTCGAGTTCCACATCAGGCTCCTTGCTCAGCAGGGAGCCTGCTTCTCCCTCTGCCTACTGCTCTCCCTGCATGTGCTCTTGCTCTCTCTCACTCTCACGAATAAAATCTTAAAAAAAAGCCCAACTTACTGAAATCCATTATCCCTCTGTCGATATCTCCAAATCAACAGATAATAAGAATATTACCTTGCGCACTTTGTAAGATTATAATTACCCTTGTATTGACAAGAAGAGTAAATAGCCGCTTGACAACTTTCCAGTTGAAATCAATCCATAAATAACTTCTCAAAAACATTTTATTCATTAATTATCATATACCTTTAGTCAAAACAAAGTGTTCCTTTCTCCTTATCGTAAAGCAATTTCTAGAATCATGTCTGGTTATCATATTATCCCTTCATTCCAGTTTATTTTATGTATAGAATTATAGTCCTCATTCTGTCTTCTAGAGTCCTAGACTGAAAGGACTATCTGGTGTGAAAGAGCTACCCAATAGGCATTTGTTCTACATCAGTGGTTCTTAAACTTCTTGGTCTCGGGAACACTTACCATTCTTAAAAATTATTGAGGACCCAAGAAAGTTTTTGATTATATGGCTTATAGCTACTGATATCTACTGCATTTGAAATCAAAATAGAAAATGTTTGGAACAGGGACACCTGGGTGGCTCTGTTGGTTAAGTGGCTGCCTTCAGCTCAGGTCATGATCCCAGCGTCCTGGGATCAAGTCCCACATCGGGCTCCTTGCTAGTGGGGAGCCTGCTTCTCCCTCTGCCTCTGCCTGCCACTTTGTCTGCCTGTGCTCACTCTCTCTCTCTCTCTGACAAATAAATTAAAAAAAAAAAGTTAAAAAAAATAAAAAAAAAGAAAAGAAAATATTTGGAACAATTATCTATATATCCATTTTTAAATAACAATAATAAAGTCTCCTGGGTGGCACAGTTGGTGAAGCATCCGACTCTTGGTTTGGGCTCAGGTGGTGATCTCAAGGTTGTGAGATTGAGCCTCATGTCAGGGGCAGAGTCTGCTTGGGATTTTTCTCTCTCTCTCCTTCTGCCCCTCTCACTCATGCACTCTCTCTCTAAAAATAAATAGACAAAGTTGTCTTAAAAAATTAAATAACAATAATAAATTCATTATAAATTAATGTAAATATATATTTAAAAGAAAAATAACATTTCTCAACTAAAAAATTTTAGGGAGAAGAGTGACATTATTGGACTCTTTTACAGATTTCTTTAATGTCTGGCTGAAGAGAAGTAGCTGGATTCTCATACTGCTTCTGTGGTAAGTCTATTGAAATATGTCATTTCAGTTAAAGTCTATGAAGAAAATCCAACCACACACAGATATGCTACTGGAAAAATAGGGATATTTTAATAGTCTTCTCAAAAATTACCATTGATACCGCACATGGTATTGATAACAACTGGTAATTTCTTTTTTTTTTTTTAAGATTTTATTTATTTATTTGGCAGACAGATCACAAGTAGGCAGAGAGGCAGGCAGAGAGAGAAGAAGGGAAGCAGGCTCCCGCTAAGCAGAGAGCCCCATGTGGGGCTCGATCCCAGGACCCTGGGATCATGACCTGAGCTGAAGGCAGAGGCTTCAACCCACTGAGCCACCCAGGTGCCTCAACTGGTAATTTCTTAAAGGTGAGCTGAAATGTGAAAGCTGAAACTAAATATCAATAAACTTAGTCTTCTATCTTTAAATAAATCCATTGGACTGTCTTACACAGATCTTTTAGCCATGTGGGATTTTGGAATATTTGTCATTCAGAAAATATAAATTCATTGAGATTATGCAACTCTTTAAAATGCCAATATATTTCATTATAGAAAAGAAAACATCACTTTTGTTACTATTACTATCAACCTCATTAGAAAAGTCTTTAAATATTTGGAAGTTCTCACGGTTGGGATGCTGGATATGTTTTCCAAAATTCTAATTTTCATGTGAAACCTCAAATACTACTATTGGCAATAAATACCTGATTATTTCCCCTGAAGTGACAAGCTCACTCCACTCGTTTTTGAGAAAATGAATGTCTAAAAAAATCTAAATAACCAAAATTTGTCTGTAATTTGGTCTTTCAATTAAAAATATATTTCATGGAAAATGTGTGTAGTTCAACTCACAACTCAAAAAATTGCATGTGCGATTTTTCTCAACACTGTCATACTTCAGGGTGTAGAAGTGTTCTATGTATTCTTCTCTTTGCATCATGCAAAATAGTAAAAAGATATATACTCAAGAGTTGAAATTTACTTATTTTTTTAAAGACTTTATTTATTTATTTGAGAGAGAGAGAGAGAATGAGCAGGGGGAGCAACAGAGGAAGAGGGAAAAGCAGACTCCCCACTGGGCAGGGAGCCTTATGCGGGACTCAAATCCAGGACCTTGGGATCATGACCTGAGCCAAAGGCAGACACTTAACTGACTGAGCCACCCAGCCTCCTAATAGTTGAGATTCAATAAAATTACTAAGTTTTAATATTTCATAAAGGTCATTCTTATGTGACACTGACTTTTTTTTTTAACTCAGATTGCATGGTGATAAAATATTCAATGACAATAGCACAAGTGCCAGTACTAATAGTGACAAGTACAATGATTTATAGTAATGGTTACATAAATAATATAAAAATAATACCTTAGTACAATTAAGAGTATATTGTCTTGTTGACCTGCTGATGGCATTTTAGGGAACCATGGGTATCCATCTACCACTGCTCTAGAGCGTTCTGATAATAGCTAATGCCTATAGTCTCTTCCTATGTGCCACATCCTGTTCTAAACACTGAGTTATTTAAAATCTGAATTTATGTGTTGAAGGGCATTTTGGCTCCTTCCACAGTTTGGCTATTGTTGACATGGCTGCTGTGAACATTGGTGTGCATGTGTACATCTGTATCTTTGGAGTAAATAGCTAATAGTGCAATTGCTGGGTCATAGGGTAGCTCTATTTTTAACATCTTGAGAAGCCTCCATACTGTTTTCCAGAGGGGCTGTATCAGCTTACATTCCTACCAACAATGTAAGAGGGTTCCTCTTTCTCCACATCTTCACCAACATTTGTTTCCTGTTTTGTGGATTTTTTAATGGATTAAGAAGATGCGGTCCATCGCCTGGGTGTCTCAGTTGGTTAAGCAGCTGCCTTCGGCTCAGGTCATGATCCCAGCGTCCTGGGATCGAGTCCCACATCAGGCTCCTTGCTTGGCAGGGAGCCTGCTTCTCCCTCTGCCTCTGCCTGCCACTCTGTCTGCCTGTGCTCGCTCTCTCTCTCTAACAAATAAATATCAAAAAAAAAAAAAAAAAGAAGATGCGGTCCATATATACAATGGAATATTATTCAGCCACCAGAAAGGATGAATACCCACCATTTGCATTGGCATAGATAGAACTGGAGGGGATTATGCTAAGTGAAATAAGTCAAGCAGAGAAAAACAATTATCTATGGTTTTGCTCATATGTGCAACATAAGGAATAGCACAGAGGACCACAGTGGAAGGGAGGGAAAACTGAAGGGGGAGAAATCAGAGAGAGAGATGAACCATGAGAGACTATGGACTCTGGGAAATAAACTGAGGTTTTAGGGGAGAGGAGGGTGAGGGGATGGGGTAGCTGGGTAATGGGTATTGAGAAGGGCACGTGTAATGAGCACTGGGTGTTACATGGAACTAATGAATCACTGAACACTACATTAAAAACTAATGATGCACTATACAGTGACTAACCAAACAGAATAAAAAAATGAGTAAGATAAACTCTGAATTTAACATATTTTTTACTTCAATGAGATATATAAATGTGCCAGAGTGAAAGAAGAGGTAGACTATAATGTTGTGATACTTTTCAACAGAACATATTGAATAGATGCTCTAAGTAACTTGAGATCTAATGTACAGTTGAGGGCACCTGGATGGCTCAGTTGCTTAAGCATCTGCCTTTGGCTCAGGTCATGATCTCAGGGTCTTGAGATCAAGTCCCACATCGGGCTCTCTGCTCAGTGGGAGTCTGCCTCTCCCTCTCCTTCCCTCTTGCTCTCTCTTTCTTAAATAAATAAATAAAATTGAAAGAAAGAAAGAAAGAAAGAAAGAAAGAAAGAAAGAAAGAAAGAAAGAAAGAAAGAAAGGCAGACAGACAGACAATAGTTGATCCTTAAACAATGAAGTGTTTGGGGTGCTGACCCCCCAACATAGCTGAAAATCTGTGTGTAGTTTTTTTTTTTTTAATGTGATGTATCACACTGATCAGTTAGCAAGTATTGTACCACACCTGCATCCCTGTAATAAATCCCACTTGATCGTGGTGAATGATTTTTTAATGTACTGTTGGATTTGGCTTCCTAATATTTTGTTGAGGATTTTTGCATCTATATTCATCAGGGATATTGGCCTATAGTTCTCTGTTTTTGTAGTGTCTTTAACTATGTGGTATCAGAACAATGCTGGTCTTATAGAATGAATCAACAATAAAACAAAGCTAGAAGAAATCTACAATGTGAATATTAAATACTTAAATAAAATATTAACACACTAATGCACAAGCAATGGGCCAAATGAGAAATTAAATGGGAAATCAAAATATGCCTCACAACAAAAGAAAAACACAATATTTTGAAACCTAAGGGATGTAGCAAAAGAAGATGTTAGAGTGAAATTTATGCTGTATATTAAGAAAAAAGTTCAAATAAACAACTTAACATTACACTACAAGGAACTAGAAAAAGGAAAAAAAATAGCTAAAATGTAGTAGAGGAAGGAAATAACAAAGAAAAATAACAAATAAATAAAATAGAGCCCAGAATAAACAATAACATAACATCGAAAGTAATGACCATCTTTTCCAAAAAAATAAACAAAATTGGCAGTGCTTTATCTACATTAACTGAAAAAAAAAGAGAGAAGACTCAAAAACCAAAATGTGAAACAGGAGAGAAAACAATACAACAGATAACCATAGAAATACATAGTGTGATAACAGATTATTATAAACAATTATACACTAACAAATCAGATAATGTAGAAAAAAAAACAGATAATTTCTAAAAATGCACAAGTTACCAAGATTGAATCAAGAATCTTGAATCCAAGAAATAAGAAACCTTCTTAGACCAATAACAAGAATGAAAGTTAAGAATCAAAACTCTTCCAGCACAGAAAATCCCAAGACCATATGATTTCATTGGTGAATTCTATCAAACATTAAAAAAAAATAATAATGATGATGATGACCACCTTAATCAAAATCTTACAAATAACGGAATAGAGGGAACACATTCAAAACCACTCCATGAAGCCAGTACTACTCTGATACTGAAGCAGGACAAAAATAATATAAGAACAAAAAAGTCTAGTTAGTTGGATATAAATATTACCACTCTTTCTTTTGACATCCATTTGCATGATAAATGTTTCTCTACCCACTCAGTTTCTTTTCTTTTCAAGATTTTATTTGTTTACTTGAGAGAGAGAAAGAGAACATGAGCTGGGCGGGGGGTAGGGCAGAGGGTGAGGGAGAAGCAGGCTCCCCACTGAACAGGGAGCCCGATGTGGGGCTCAATCCCAGGACAGTGGGATCATGACTAGAGCTAAAGACAGAGGCTTAGCCAACTGAACCATCCAGGCACCCCTCCCTCTTGACTATTTTTAATTTTGGTTATTGAGTTCTTCATCTCTGTTTTTGTTTTGTTTTGTTTTTTTCCTATCTCTTTACTGAAGGTCTTACTGAGATCCTCCACTCTTATCTCAAGTACAGTATCTTTATGACCATTGCTTTGAATTCTCTATCAGGCATATTGGTTATATCTGTTTCATTTAGCTCTTTTGCTGTGATTTTTGTTGTGCTCTTTCATTTGGGACATATTCCTCTGTCTCCTCATTTTGTCTAACTCTCTGTTTCTCTGTATTAGGAAAGTCAGCTATGTCTCTTGATCTTGAAAGTAGTGGCCTTATGAAGAAGAGGTCTAGCAGTGCCTTGTGGTACAATGTCCCCTGTTTACTAGAACCTGGAACTTCAGTGGTATCCCCTATCTGTATTGTGTGCCCCCTACTGTTGTGGCTGAACCATACATGCCTTTAGTCCAATCAGCTACAATGGCCCTCCTTTGCCTGTTGTGGGGAGGGTTTGATCCCTGTGCTGATAAGGAGCCAGTGTGGGTCACCTTGTGCTTGAAGTTGGGTCAGACCAGATGCCTGCCTTAAGCCTATCTGATGGAATTATGGTTACATAAACTGTAGAGTGCTCACCCTGCAATGCCTCCTAAGAGGCTTTCATGGGTAGGGCTGGCAGTTAGACCAGATGTCTGTCTTCAGTCTGTCTTTTGGGTTGCAGTGACCCTGCCTGAACTACAGGGCTCTCTCTCTGTGCTGCCCTCTGTGAGCTCTTTCCATGGTGTGTGGAGCTAGCAGTCAGATTAGATGTCTGCCCCCAATCCACTGCTGGGGCGGCAGTCTAACTGGTGAGTATGGCTATCTGCCCTTTCCACAGGGCAAGAGTAACTTTGGAGTGGTGCTATTCACTGTTGCAGAATGAGGTACACCAGGCATTGTTTTGGAGGGACACCCTCTGAGTGGAGCAGGTTAGATGGGGCACCTTTTAACTTGAGTTATGTACCACTTTTGACTTTCTAAAAACTTAATCTTTCATAGCCTACTGTTGACTGGAAGCCTTACTGATAACATAGTCAATTAACACAAATTTTGTAAGTTATATGGATTACATACCGTATTCTTACAAAAAAAGTAAGCTAGAGAAAAAAATGTTAAGAAAATCATATAAAAGAGAATAAACACTTATAGTACTAGACTGTATTTACTGAAAAAAATCCGCATATTAAGTGGACCTGCACAGTTGAAAACCTGTGTTGTGCAAAGGTCAACTTTGTGTGTTTTATTTTATTTCATTTCATTTCATTTTAAGATTTTATTTACTTATTTGACAGACAGAGAGAGACAGCAAGAAAAGGAATACAAGCAGGAATAGTGGGAGATGGAGAAGCAGGCTTCCCGCTGGGCAGGAAGCCCCATGTGGGGCTTGATTCCAGGACTCTGGAATCAAGACCTGAGCTGAAGGTAGACACTCAACAACTAAGCCACCCAGGCACCCCAACCGTATGTATTTTAAATGATATGTAGTGGTAAACTATGAAAAGTTAACCTTTTTATGGGACTGTAAATAGAATAAGATTTCCCCAATTTTTTTTTTTTAAGACTTTATCTATTTGCTTGAGAGAGAGAGAAAGCACAGAGGGAGAGGAGAAGCAAACTTCTCTCTGAGTGGGGAGCCCAAGGAGGGGCTCAATCCCAGGACCCCAAGATCATAAGGTAGACACTTAGCCACTGAGCCATCCCAGCACCCCAATTTCCCCAGTTCTTAACACTAATTCCTCCAACTGGCAAGGAATTAACAAAAAGTCTTAGAGGAAATTATGCCTACTTAGTGGTATAGCAATTTTAGGAGGATCTAGTTTCTCTCTTCAAGAATTTTTACAAGCTTAGAATCAAATTCCAATTCTAGCTTTGCTATTTTTTTAAAGTGTTGCTGCATAATATAAACCAATAACTTTGGGGGGTTTTAGAGAACTAAAGGAAGAATTTTAAAGTATACAAATTGACCTCAGATCTCTGTCCATTAAAAGAAAACCTAGAGATGGATCAAATTCTAAGCCAAGAGTTATTTAGAAGGGCTGTTGTGTTAGATTCCCTCTGTGGAAGTGGCTAGTAAGTGGGCCTTTGGTACCAAGTTATAGCCACTGCAATATAGAAAAAACTTTTAGACACTATGGGGACATCTGTGTGCACCAATCACACTAATCTAGATGGTCTAACCAATGAACCAAAACCCAACAAATGAAACACTAGTTTCTCTAGACTTAGCATTATATCATTTTTTTTAAAGATTTTATTTATTTATTTGACAGACAGAGATCACAAATAGGCAGAGAGGCAGGCAGAGGGGGCAGTGGGGGGGGGGAAGCAGGCTCCCTGCTGAGCAGAGAGCTCAATTCGGGACTCGATCCCAGGACCCTGGGATCATGACCTGAGCTGAAGGCAGAGGCTTTAACCCAGGTGCCCCGCATTATATCATCTCATCTGTCTTGTTTACTAAACTTAGTTTTTGTATCTGTAAAATTGGCCTAATAATTTAGGATTATCCAGAGCTAGCAATATGGTATAATTCCAAGATAGTGTGTTCATGGCTAGAACTAGTTAATTTACAAGACAGTTTTGGTGTCATAAAATCTAAAAGTAAAGAATGAGAGTGTTCAAGGGTCTCAAACCAATTTCTTTTCTTTTTTTTGAAGATTGTATTTATTCAATTGAGAGAGAGATAGAGAGAGCATGAGTGGAAAGGAGAGGGAGAAGCAGGCTCCCTGCTGAGCAAGGAGCCTGACACTGGGCTCCATCCCAGGACCCTGAAATCATGACCTGAGCTGAAGGCAGAAGCTTAACCGATTGAGCCACCCAGGTGCCCCGTCTCAAACCAGTTTCTAAGATTACCAATTTTCACTGTAATCTGGGATGAAGGAATATCATGTGTCCTTAGTCATCATCATGACTGATGGGAAAAGGCCTGGCAATGTGTCCTGTCGGTAAATGCTGAAAGGTAAGGACACAGCATTCTCTCACAGGTCAGCAGGGGGTGTCAGGCCTCCAGACTTCTTGCTCTAATGGTAAACTCTTGCAGTTACAGAAGAAATCTTTCAATGAACAAAGCATTCAAATGAAATTCACCCATGACAGCTATAACTGTTACTTCATTTCCTTCCATTTTTAAAATATTTTGATTTTCAGAACTACTTTCCTAGACATCTATAGAAAATGAATACCTTGCCTCATAAATAAATTAGGTTCCTGGACCCAATTCTGATGTGTGTGTGGAGGCTTCCCCACATCAACAATCAATTCTTAGACACTAGCAGGGTGACCAAGAATTCAACTCCATTCTGACACTATCCACCTGGAGATAGAGTCAGATGCTACTCGCAAAGAACGCAGTCCCACAAGATCACCCCCCACACCAACTTGTTACCTGTGCTTCTGACCTATAGCTTACAAATTGAAGGTTCCAACCCTTTGGGGGGTTGATTGATTTGCTAGAATTGCTTACAGAACTCAGGAAAACCCATTTACTCAACTAGATTACTGATTTATTTCAATGGATGTTAAAGGATACAAGTCAGATAAAGAGATAGATAAGTTGAGGTCTAGAACAAAGGAACCTCTGCCCTCATGGAGCTTGGGGCCCAGCCTGGTGGTATGCAGAAGCATTCTGGTACCCCAACATGGAAATCCCCCCATCCCAACCTCATCCTTTGGGTTCTTAAGGGAGGCTTCATTATGGTAGGCATGACTAATTAACTCATTGGACACTGATTCATCCTCCAGCCCCACTCACCGCCCAGAAATCAAAGGGTAGGACTAGAAGTTCCAAACCTCTATTTCTAGCTGGTTCTCTTGGCAACGAGCCTCCAAGCTTAGGTGCTTTGTAAAAGTCACCTTCATTAACATAAACACTGTTCTGGCGGAAAGGACTTGTTATGAATAACGAGACACTCATTTTACCTTTATGGCTCTGAAGCAACTGAGGACAAGAAACCAATATTACGACAAAAGGTGTTTCCACTGCTCTTATTGCTCTAGGAGTCTGGGAAGCTGTGAGCCATAAAATACGTATATGTACGTATTTTATATGTTTATATTTATATCTTTTTAAAAATATTTTATTTATCTATTTGAGAGAGAGAGAAAGAGAGCATGGGTGTGCATGGAGAGGCAGAGTAAGAGGGAGAAGCAGACTCCCTGCTGAGCAGGTAGCCCTATATGGGGCTCAATCCCAGGACCCTGAGATCATGACTTGAGCTGAAGGCAGACACTTAACCAAATGAGCCACCCAGGTGCCCCTAAATATTTCTTATAAAGCATAATATTGTAATAAATATATTAAAAATTATCTTATATTTTATAGACACATCCTTATCACTGCCAGAAAAATCAACTCATTTAAAAATATGATTGAATCTAGGGGCACCTGGGTGGCTCAGTGGGTTAAAGCCTCTGCTTTCAGCTCAGGTCATGATCTCAGAGTCCTGGGATCGAGCCCCACATGGGGCTCTCTGCTTGGCCGGGAGCCTGCTTCCTCCTCTCTCTGCCTGCCTCTCCACCTACTTGTGATCTCTGTCTGTCAAATAAATAAATAAATCTTTAAAAATATGATTGAATCTAGTTTCTCATGCTTTTCCAAAGATAAAAATAAACAAAAATATCAGCTCAGGAAAAACTGTAGAATCGTCATGTAATGAGGAGCATTGCAGAATGTAATGATATAAGAATTTCAAGAAAAGTGGTCATATTACTAACAAATAGGCAGCGTTTTCCTCGATGAAATTCAAATCACACACTAAGAAATACAACTGATATTCTACAGCTGCATCTTGGCATGACATATGGAAAGCTGGGAAAGGCTCACACAATTGGGGCCAGTATACCAAGACAATCTGGTATGTTGAGACAACAGGTGGGTGGCGAGGTACGATTGAGAAACTGAGGCTGTAGGAAATTTTTTCATTTTAAATGTAAAACAAAATTAAGAACAAATATAAAATGCTTAGCTGGGGAGCCCCTGGGTGGCTTGGTGGGTTAATCTTCTGCCTTTGGCTCAGGTTGAGTCGGGCATCGGGCTCCCTGCTCCATGGGGAGTCTGCTTTTCCCTCTCTCTTTGCCTGCTGCTCTCCTTGCTTGTGCTCTCTCTTTCTCTCTCAAATAAATAAAATCTTTAAAAAAATGCTTAGCTGGAGGCAAATACAAGACAAAACAACTTGCAATTTTTTTAATTATTTTTTTTATTTTTTTTTTAAATTTTATTTATTTATTCATCAGAGAGAGAAAGCACAAACAGGGAGAGCAGCAGGCAGAGGGAGAAGCAGGCTCCCCGCTGAGCAAGGAGCCTGATGCTGATGCCAGACCTCATCCCAGGACCCTGGGATCACAACCTGAGCTGAAGGCAGACACTTAACTGACTGAACCACCCAGGGGTCCCTGCAATTTGTTTTTTTTTAACCTGAAAAAATTACAGTAGTCCCCATTTACTCATGAGGGATACTTTCCAAGACCCCCAGTGGATGCCTGAAACTGTGGATAGTATTGAACCCTCCATAGACTCTGTTTTTCTTATACGTATACGCCTGTGATAAAATTTCCTTTATAAATTAGGCACTGTAAGAAATGAACTCTTGTTCGTAAATCATAAAACAGCACAATTATAACAGTATACTGTAATAAGAGTTATGTGAATGTGGTCTCTCTCAAATTCTCTATTGTACTGTACTCACCCTTCCTGTGATGATGGTATGAGATGATAAAATGCCTAGGTGATGGGATGAGGTGAGGAGAATGACAGGTTTTGTGATGTGGCCTTAAGCTACTATTGACCTTCTGATTATACATCTGAAGGAGAATCACCTGCTTCCAGACCACTGACCCAGGTAATTAAAACCTGAACAGCGAAACCACTGATTAAGGGAGGACTACTGTTGTGGAGGAAAACAAACAAGCAAACCCTCTTTGAGGGAAAATAAGAGAGGGAAAGCCTACATTCTTCTCATTCTGTTTGTATACCCATGGAAACTAGGAAGCTGGGCTTAGCATCCTACGTTGTCACACCTAGGATCTAGCTATGTGTCCTCACCTATTACTGACTCCCCAACGATTGCAACTCAACTGATGTTAACAACTGCTGTGTTTTGGAGGTTGTCGAAAGTAAACTAGTTACATAATGTTTTCTGCACTAATAGATAAACATAGGTCTGACCCAGGACATCTGGGTGGCTCGGTTGGTTAAGCATCTATCTGTCTCTGGCTCAGGTCATGATCCCAGGATCCTGGGATCAGTCCTACATCTGGCTCCCTGCTCAGTGGGGAGTCTGCTTCTCCCTCTGCCTATAGCTCCTCCTGTTTGTGCTCTCTCTCTCTCTTACAGATAAATAAATAAAATCTTTACAAATAAATACACAAAAAACATAGATCTGACCCATACATGACCATGCAATTAGTTCTCATCAGCTTGGTGATTTCACTCCTCAAAGGGGTCAGGCAATCTGGATCTAGGGGACAGATTAGGACCGTTCATAAACTTTTGAATAAAGGTCAGTGGTTCTAAAGGAAAGGAATCTAAATGTGGAAAAAAGTGGAGGTTTCTGTTTGTTTAACTTAACTCTGCATCCAATTATTCACCTATATGCCTATGGCCTACATAAGTAATATATATTTTCTACCTATTTAACACAGAGAATAAGACCTGAAAGACAAGTGAAGTCTAAATATTAGGTGCTTGGTGACATTTCAGTAATGAGTTGATTCACTCTGTGTTGTCAGAGAAGGTTCCAAGAGGAAGCCGTTGATGTCCACAGCGCTGGAACAGTTACTCTAAAGCATTTATATCGCACTAAAAAGTTACCCTGTTCTGTGTGCTTGATGTGGATACTGGTTAAAAACAATATTTGGGGGTTAAGGGAAGTAGGTAATCAAGAGGCAGTAGTATGAATAACCTTGTATGCCCTTCAGAAAATGCGTAATAACCGTGTCCTGCCTCGAAACAGCATAGTTCATTAGGTTTCTGAATACCCTATTCAATCATTTCAAAGCTTGTCCATGGTTAAAGAGTAACAACGTGATTATTTCCCTTTCCCCAAGGGAATTACCAAATTGCAATATCCTGTTATGGAGACCCAGGCCTCTGACACACATACTGAATATTAAAGCCTCGCTCACTCAGAATAATTGCGGTGCATGCAGCGGCATTGTTCTGAGTGGGGTCTTGGGTGTGCTTTCACAAGCACTTCAATTTATAGACTCTTTTGAAAAAAAAATGTGGCTTGTTAGTTTCTGGAACATTTTGTAATGCACCAAGATATCAGCGAGTTCTGCTACTTAGAGTTCATGCTGTGGTTGAAGCCATATTGTCCCAGAAGAACCGGACAGAAACTGATCTTTTCTCCAGGAAATAACAGCAAAGAGCAAAACAAGCAAAACTGTCAAATTTGAAGCTCGGATGTTGGTTTTAAGGATCTACAACCACTCCTTCATCACTAACCCCTCTTCAACTGCATCCACTCTTCCTTCAGAGGCCCACTGGGACCACATTTTTCACTCCCATCACTCAAACACAGCCCTGAAAATAAGTAAAGACAAGCACTCATTCACACCATCCTCTTAAGTTGTAAGAGTAACCGGTTTAATACACAGAAGGCCCACTCTTTGAAAGTAATTGTAGGCAAGAAAAAGCAGAATGCAAAAGACTAGGTTGAAAAAAGCCCGAGACTACACAGAAGTTTCGCCTGGGCCAGCGGATTTCTCTTCTCTATGTACCCCTGCTATCCTCTGCACCGAGAACTTGGGACTCCAGAAGTCCA
This sequence comes from Taxidea taxus jeffersonii, assembly GCA_003697995.1. Lineage (NCBI taxonomy): Eukaryota > Metazoa > Chordata > Mammalia > Carnivora > Mustelidae > Taxidea > Taxidea taxus. Next base: position 257,386 of record ML105747.1, on the reverse strand, counting down.
AAAGGTGCTCTCATTTCAAAACAGTCCCATCCCTGATCTGTGTGTCCCTGAATAGTCATTCTTGCCGATTTACAGAATATTACAGTTTTCCACATGCAGATTTGTTAGGAGCTGGACCAGGCCGTAGCACTATGAATAAACAGCCAATACAGGACACCTGCCTTTCACAGTAGGATCCTGCTTATCGGAAGAATGTTGCCCCAAACCAAGCTGTTTAAGTCAGGCATTCAGAAGAGCAGCTGCTCCCTAAGGGTGAAGAGAGGCACTACGGAGAGATAGACATGTTAACTTCGAAAACCTCTCAGCCAGGGCACCTGGAGGCAATGTAAACAGGCTAAAATCCAACGTAGATATTCCCCAGCATTGAGATTTGGGAATGTCTAATCTCCACATTTCTCAACTGGGAGATATTCCTGAAGACCAGTAGAAAATTCCATCTAGGAGTGAATAGCAATAGCCTTGGCCATTTGCTCTCTCTCTCAATTCTGCTTTCACATGGAAGAGCAAGAGCGTTACACATTGCCACTAGTTGTTATAATGTTTCTATCAGAGGAAAGCAGAAGCCTGCCTGCCTAAGTGCCAAATGAGAAAAGAGTTGTAACTGGTGATGACTGGTTGGAAAAGAAAGAACATTTCCAGCAAAGAAAGCTACCTTGCAGGCAGAGAGCTAAGGAATCAGTGGGGGTGATGTTTGATAATTATTCTTAATTTTATCTTGAATAAATTATAAAGGAGACCATGGTGAAAAATATTTGTGCTTGCTATCTTTTTCTCCGTGTTCTTAAAATTCTGTTATCTTAAAAAAGCAAATAAATTCCCTTGGTTTCAATACAGAGATGGGAGTCTCTCCTGATCTTTTGTCAAATATTGCATTAAAAAGCAAGTTTAGAACACATCACAAGTTTTCTTTGGATCTGCGAGGCCAAGTAAAGAATCTAAAGAAAAGACATCATTAGTGTCTTTTGGCATTTTGAAATCATGATCATGAAGTTACTTGATTTTAGGCACTTCTTATGGGTGTCTCCTTGTTTTGCCTACAATAACTTCTTCTCCATTCAAATTTTTTATTCTAATAAGTAGCACAGTTAAAGGAAGAAAACATACTGATTGACAGTGTGGCTCCAACTCACTGGTCACTGATCTAACTTTAACTTTGGAAATTAATTATTAATTAGCTAAAATATTTCTCACTTGTTTAGTCTTTTGTGTTTTATGGCATTCTTCAACAGTGGGCTTGGTCAAACTTCAGAAAGGTGATCAAAGAATAAGTTGCAATAAATAATTTTAATGTTTTATAGTGTGTTAATTTTTATATTAAAATATAACACTGGTTTTTTTTATCCCAAATTTTGCTTTGGTTATCTCTGATGCAAATATCTGATGTATATTTATTACATATTACATACATATGTAATATTACCCCTTTTTACACTATAATATTTAAATATCTGTGACTTTTGTAGAGTTTATGAAAATAACTTTTTTAAAAATAATAATTAAATAAAGTTAATGCGATAATATTCAGGCAACTAATTCAAAAATCAAATATCTTTCCAAATCTCTCAAAGACCAAAGTTAATGCAACTGTGATCTTAGGAGTTCACTCTTTGCTGTCAGTTTCTAAGTCTCCCCGGAAACAGTGTCTGCTTGCAGCCGGAGTTAAGGAGGAAAGGGGTTTGTGAGGTTGAGGAAGGTAAGAGGTAATGTCTTGTGGCAAGTCTGCCACATTAAAGCTGTGCACCTAAGTATCCCCCCACATCAAAATACCAGCAGCCAAAAGAGTACAAGTTAAAAGTCAGCGAGTAATAACATCTTGTCTGGCAGGGGCAAGGAAAACATGAGAGATATTGTTTTAAAAATATATGATTTAGGGGCACCTAGGGGGCTCAGTTGGTTAAGCGTCTGCCTTTGGCTTAGGTCATGATCCCAGGACTCTGAGATCAGTCAGCATGGGGGCTCCCTGCTCAGCAGGGAGTCTGTTTTTCCCTCTCCCTCAGCACCCCGACCCTGACCCTGCAGTTCCTGTGCTCTCTGTGTCAAATAAATAAATAAATAAACAAATAAAATCTTTAAAAAATATATGGTTTAACTGAACACAGTAAGTGTGATAACATTTTTAGACAGATCAGTTTGGAGGCAATGTGTGAATCAGCAAATCAGCAATGTGGATGTCTGCAATCCTAAAACTGAGGGAAGGAGAGCCGCGGGCTATGAAGGAGGATTAGGGCAACACAACCATGGCATCTCATATGCACAATGCGTTTCTACACTTTTCCTCCAGTCTAATTGTCCTCAAAGCAGTAGCTTGGGAATGGTGGGAGCAATTGCAGTGGAACAGCCTTCGTCATGCCTTGATACAAAGGTTGGCAGGTCTGTCTAGCATGATGATGTATGTTGCTGTGCTCTACGTACCGTGCCATATTACATAACACCGCGATCGCAACAGTCCTATAATTAAATATATATATATTCATCAATCACCTACTATTTATAAAATACATATAAATGTATGAGTTATGCTAAAGGATGGTAAGCCCATTAGGTGATAATATCCTTACTTGCGTCATAACATGAGGACACACCAAATAAGAATATTTGTGATCTTTCGGGAGACGCCTGGGTAGCTTGGTCGGTTAAGTGTCTGCCTTTGGCTCAGGTCATGATCCCAGAATCCTGGGATGGAGTCCCACATTGGGCTCCTTGCTAAGCAGGAAGACGGCTTCTCCCTCTGTCTGTTGCTCCTCCTGCTTGGGCTCTCTTTCTCTCTGATAAATAAATAAAATCTTGAAAAAAACCACAACCCTACTCTTTAAAAAAAAAAAGAGTAGGGGCGCCTGGGTGGCTCATTGGGTTAAAGCCTCTGCCTTCGACTCATGTCATGATCCCAGAGTCCTGGAATGGAGCCCTGCATCAGAATCTCTGCTCAGCGGGGAGACTGCTTCCTCCTCTCTCTCTGCCTGCCTCTCTGCCTGCTTGTGATCTTTGTTTGTCAAATAAATAAATAAATAATCTTTTAAAATAAATAAATAAATAAATAAGAGTGTTTGTGATTTTAAAATTTTTTTTAAATTTTTATTTATTTATTTAAAAGATTTTATTTACTTATTTGACAGACAGAGATCACAAGTAGGCAGGGAAACAGGCAGAGAGAGAGGAGGAAGCAGGCTCCCTGCTGAGCAGAGAGCTGGATGTGGGGCTGGATTGCAGGTCTATGGGATCATGACCTGATCCATGTGATTTTTTTTTAATAAAAGGAAAAGTTGGAATGCAAAAAGAAAAAAATTATCTTTATTTTAATATCTTTCACATATGATATTTTCTAAATATGAGAAGGGAAAATGTGGGCAGACAACCCGAACAAGAGTCTGTGAGTAGACAAATGACTTATATGGTGACTGTAAATCAATTCAGGAAAGGAAGGCAGGAGGCAGAGAGGAAAAGGAAAGGGAAAGAGAAGACATGTAAGGAAAAGAAAAATTGAACAATTCAGAAACAATAAAGATCATCTTAAAAGGGCAGTAACTTCATAATACTATAAATTATAGTGTTATTAACCTTATGACACTATGAATAAACAAAAATGTATTATTTACCCAATGCCTAAGGTAAACTTTGAGAGTTTAAAAGGAATTAGGCAACTCCTGAGTTTTCCAGCTCAGTAATTACTGGTATCATTTGGCATTGTTTTAGTTATTTAAAAGTAATATAATTAATGACTCCAGATCACTATTTTTAATTTGTTCCACTTTCTATTCTATTTCATCCTTCTTCTCTAACAATTGAACATGCTCATCATGTTACGGAAGCAGAGCTAGATCATAGTGCAAATGTACAAAATCTCACTAGCTTAAAAGACATTTCTACCATTATCAAATCAATTACCGAAATAGAACAAAGGGTAAGAACTCGGGTTCTCTGATTGTGATTTCCCCTCATAATAAACAATCTGTTCAAAATGTCCTGTATTTTTAAATGGAAAACATGTTTCTCCCTGAATTATCTACAAGGTCATACTGAGAAATGTTTGTACAGAGTGTATCTACATTTGTTTTATCAATCGAGTTATCAGTGACACTGATCTTAAATCAGAGGTTCTGGAATACTGGAATCTCTAAGTGAAAAAATGATGAAAACACTTGAGAGGAGTGCTCTTTTTTTTTTTTTAAAGATTTATTTATTTATTTGTTAATTTGACAGAGAGAGAGAGGGCAGACAAGCAGGGAGAGGGAGAAGCAGACTCCCTGCTGAGCAGGGAGCCTGATGTAGGACTTGATCCCAGGACCCTGGATTTAGGGACTGAAGGCAGATGCTTAACCAACTGAGCCACCCAGGTGCACAGTGAGGAGTGCTCTGTATGAGAAAGGGGAAGTCTGGTTTGATATGAAACTTGTATTTGTTATAAAGCTTGTCTCTAGTCACCAAGAGCCTCTTTTTACTTTTCCCTTTTTACCTCATCCCTGGTGCCTTCTCTGATCAGGCTCCCTCACCAACCCAATAGACCCCTTTTTACCATCTAGTGGTCAAACGTGCCTATTAGGAAGTTATCTGATTCACAGAGTCTCACTAAGGTATATCTGAGGGATTACGTTTTATTAATGACCATTCCTAGAAGTATTTGCATCAAGAAATACAAGCTTTAATAGTAAGAAATGAAATACTAATGGTGAAATTTCAGCATCGCTTGGGAAAAGGGTCTGGGAGCAGGGAGAAATGGGGGCAGTGGGGGAGAGAGGACACTGAGTAAATGGGGTCACCTGATGCACTGCCTGGAGATGACAACTACCAAATGCCCACGTAGCCCCCAGTCCTTCTACCACATTCTTCCTCATGATCGAACCCAAGCGCATGGTGCTGTGCAAAGAGCTTTGGATTAAGAGTGAGGACGCCTGACATCTACCTCTAGCTCTGTCTCAGCTTATTTGCGTGATCCAGATCAGATCATTCATGACTTCATTCCCATAGCACCTGTGAGTTCTTTTCACAGTGACAACAAAACAAAAAGAGCCTGTAGAAACTGAGGTAGAGTATGCGTAATAAAATCAAAGGCTCCTGACAACAGAGCAAATATCAAAGTTTCCCAGACCACCATGCTTATACCTCTTACTTGAATTAAAGTTTTGGCTCTTAGTCTTAGAGCCTTAGTCTTACAAAGACTAACTTTGTAAAATTTCCTACTGCCGAACACTGTCAGGAGTTCCATTAGTAAATCCAAATGTCATTAGTTAAAATGAGTTACGCTTTCCCGTTCAAACTCCCACAGGAGCTCTGGGCTGATAAAGAATCGCTTGGAGGGGACTGTTCCTCTTCCCAATGGATTTACAACCTAACAAAGATGAATAAGATAAGTAAATACTTAACTAATGTTTTGGAAACTGGAAAACAAACAGCCCAGTGAGTGAGCAGACTTAGCACGAGCACACTGATAGTAATGTGACTATTAAGGTTTTTGAGATGCATGCCTTATTGGATTTTGTTTGCTTGTTTTACTTTGCTTGAAGGACTCCAATTTTTCACTCAGGGGTTTGTTATCTATTTGTGATGATGCAATTTCTTTAGTAAATAACAATAACCTTTGCTACTCTATAAAAAGTTTATAAGGAAAAAGTGTAGAAAAACCCAGAAACATGGAAAAACATCCGACCCAAGTATAAACTTGTGAATAACTAAAGCTCTGAAGTGCATCATAGAAAGGCCTCATGATCAGAAAAGGAAAGGATTAGTAGGCTTGGCATAGAAGCTGAGAGAATTGTTTGCTGCAGTGCGGGAGAGGACAGAGCAGAGGGACACGTCCGACCAGGCTTCCTGAAGGAGGTGGATACCAACTCAGGATATTATGTTATGTTTATGTATAATTATGTTATGTTATGTATAATTATGTTATATCATGTTTCCTATAAAAATGCAGGAGCATTTATAGGAGCATAAAAATGCTCCTGCATTTTTATAGCAAAGTCCAGGAAACTCACTATGTGTAAATGACTATAGTTAATCTTGTATTTAATGTTAATAAGATATTCATTGTAATAGATTTTTTTTCCTCTTTATGAGATGTAGTAGGCTAAAAGACTTTCCCCTCATTAACTTTTCAAATTACCTAAAATTCCAAGCTCTAGACATATGTGTCCATCTCTTTGTCTGTCATCTCACCTAGATGTTTTGACATGACCAACGCTTAAAACCATAACCTTTGTCTCATACCTAGTCCTCTCCTGGTGTCACCTCTGTGAATAGCATATCCATGTCATTGTCATCCTTGACATGTTATCGCTTTCTAAGGATTGAGGCCCATCACTACATCCATTGGTTATCACCTTTAAAATACCTTTGAATCTAGGCACATCTCTCTCTCCCTCTCTTTCTCCCCATTGTCACCACTCCTAATTCAAATAACAATGTCTCTGGGGTGCCTGGGTGGCTCAGTCATTATGCATCTGCCTTGGGCTCAGGTCATGATCCCAGGGTCCTGGGAACAAGCCCCTCATCAGGGCTCCCTCTCAGCGGGGAGCCTGCTTTTCCCTTTCCCTCTGCCACTCCCCCTGCTTGTGCCAGCGTGCGCTCTCTCTCTCTCTTTCTCTCTCTCTCCCCCTCTCTGTCAAATAAATAAAATCCTAAAAAAAAAAAAAAAAACAAATGACAAGGTCTCTCACAGTAACCTCTTGATCTGGTTTTCCTGTACAACCCTTGCTCTCTGTACTAAAATATAAGTCTTGTCATGTTCTCTTTCTTCTTAAACCCTTCAAAAGTAACACAGTGCTCTTAAGATAAAGAACAGGCTCTTCAAGTGTCCTGTGGTGCTCTGACTACTCAAATCCCAGATCACCTCAGCCCCAGCCTCCTTGCCTGCTGCTTTCTTCCTCACTCTTCCCGTAAGCTTCTTGGCTTCTTTCCAATTCTGAATGTCCCTTCCCCCTCACAGCAGGGCCATTCCACTTACTGTTCGGTCTGCCTGAAACACTTCTCACATGCGCTTTCACTGAATGACTTTTACTTTTTCTTCAAATTACCCCAATATGTCTTCCTCAGAGAACACTACTCTGACTTGACAAAATTGGATCCGATCCCTACATCTTTCATGGCACTTATCACTCTCTCTCTCTCTCTCTTTTTTTCCCAGAGCGGGACAGAAGGGGCAGAGGGAGAGGGAAAGAGAATCTCCTGCAGGCTCCATGCCTGGCATAAAGCCTTGTCACAGGGCTTGATCTCATGACCCTGGGATCATGACCCGAGCCAAAATCAAGAAGTGGACGCCTAACTGATGGAGCCACCCAGACACTCCCCACTTATCACTATTCTTGATTTGTCTACTTAGATGATCACTGTCTACCTCCCACACGATGACCTTCGTGAGGCAAGGACCTGTCTGTTTTTACTGGCCCTTTTCTTCAGCATTCAGCCCAGCGATTAGCAAGTACTTGGTTCTCGATGTATTGTGGGATGAATGAATGAATGTGTGAAGGACTGAACTGATGGATGGATGACTAAAAGATCCCTATCTTTGGATGTCCAATACCTAAAGTCATTAAACCAACTTATTGTAGAGTTTTATCATTTCTCAGGAAGAGAGATCCTGAGAGAATGGCATTTGATGCAATGGTATAGAGAATAGGAAGTGAATATCACAGAGCGTTATTTACAGTTACACTTGCTATTTGGAATTTGTTTCCCTTTCCTAAGAGGGCATCCTCTTTTGGGGGGGTGGTATTTTTCCTCCATGGTATGATTTTGTGGGAGGGTATAAGTTTTAATTGAATAACAAAAAGTCAAATAACAATTTAAAAATAGGCAAAGGATTTGAATAGACCTATCTCCAGAGAAGATACACAAATGGACAATTAGTTCATGTAAAGATGCTCAGAATCTTTAGTCATTAGGGAAATGCATATCAAAATGACAATGACAGGGGCGCCTGGGGAGCCTCTGCCTTCTGCTCAGGTCATGATCCCAGGGTTCTGGGATCGAGCCCCACGTCGGGCTCTCTGCTCAGCAGGGAGCCTGCTTCCTCCTCTTTCTCTGCCTGCCTCTCTGCCTACTTGTGATCTCTGTCAAATAAATAAATAAAATATTTTTTTAAAAATGACAATGACAGGCCACTTCACACACAATAGGATGATTCTAATCAAAATGACAGACAATAACAACAGTTGGCAAGGATGTGCAGAAATCCACACCTCTCCTACACTGTTGGTAGAAACCTTAAATGATGCAGGGACTTCGGAGAACAGCTTGGAAGTTCCTCAAAATGTTAAACGCAGTTAGCCTATAACTCAGTAATTTGACTCCTAGGTACCCACCCAAGAGAGATAAAAACATACGTGAACATATGTTCACATAAAGAGTGGCACACAGATATCCATAGCACTATTATTCATTATAGTCAAAAGCTAAAAGAATCCATCAACTGATAAATGGGTAAACAAAATGTAGTATATCAATACAATGGAATATCATTTGATCATTAAAATGCAGTGCTGACCCATGCTACAACATGGATAAATTTTAAAAATACTAAGTTATGTGAAAGAAGCCAATCAAAAAGACCACATATTGTTTGGTTCCATTTATAAGAAATGTGCAGAATAGGCAAATCCATAGAGACCAAATTAGCAGAGTAGTTCTAAAGGCTGGGGTGAGGGGGGGAAATGGAGACTAATTGCTAATGGATATGGGGTTTCTTTCAGGGGTGTTTAAAATGTTCTGAAATTAGACTGTAACAAGGGTTGCACATCTCTGGAAATGTATTAAAAACCACCCATAGGTACACATTAAAGGAGTGACTTTTATGGTATGTGAATTATATCCTGATGAACTGTTTACAAAAATAAATATAATGTATCAATAATGTAAATCTAATACTATGCGAAAAATGTAAGGGGGCACAGACTGGGGGAAAGGAATGGAACAAGGAAGGTTTCATAGGCTAGATGATGGTAAATCTGTGAATTACTTGTCTTTCACCCAACCTTCCCTGTCAACACACTGGGGGTCAGTTCCATCAGGCTTGGGCTGCCCAGATACATAAATATTAAAGAATCATAATTGCATTTAGTTTTGAATGGAAAATGTGTTCCAGAACACACAAGCACATAAATCCCAAGAGATTAAGCTTCAGGCAAATCCAGTCTACACAGCCGGATCGCTCACAGAGGTCATGATTGCAGTTTGGCTACACCTGAGTTTATTTAATGACGTATTTCTCTCTCTCTTCAAAGACTCCTAAGTACAAGAATTGCCAGGAGACAAGAACCCCCTCAAACATTTCATTCGCACCGGATGTTGAATGAGTAGGCATTAGAACTCACATCATTCCTCTGGTTGTTCCCTGTGTAACCAAAACAATTCAGGTCACCAAATATTTGCTCACATACCCAAAACCTAAACACTATTAAGCAGCACACTGAAGACAGGAAGTGACATCTGGAAATCGTTGTCAGCAGTTTGTTACCATATTCATAGGAAAAAGAATCTCTTTCATCAATGTATAGATGGAACTTATTAAAAGAAATGTGCAAATTCTTTATTTTCTCTTATAGACTATATCTGTGTAAAATGAAAAAAAAATGTTTTAGACTGCACATCCAGAATTCCTATATACCATTAGCCTTGGGCATAGCTTTTGCGATACTCCTGGTTACTGATTAGTACTATTTCGTCAAGCTTGCCCCACGAGTAAACAATAGCTTGCAAAACACAATAGGATACAAAGGAGAATTTTTACTGTAACCTAGGAAACTAAAAGCTTGTCAGTCATTTCTCCTTGTATACCATGGAATCAAAGAGAAAGTGACAGGATGAATTGTAGCAAAACCTGCACCACAAATTATACATCAGTCTTATGACCTTAAGATTTCTGGGAGAAAAAAATGTCACATCAAAGACTACTGTGCCCAGAAAAGAATGGTAATCTATGGACCAGGAAGAAATGTATCTTAGCAGACTAAGTGACCAATCTCTGTATCATATTGGGAAATCATATTTTGTAATATAATAGAAGTGTACTGAGTCAGAGTCAAAGTTAACCTGTAATGGTAGACCATTAGAATCCAAAAGAACATGCACAAAGAAGGAGGTCCCCACATTTCCACTGACTCACTAAGGCAGACCATATCTCAACCTCCAGCATGCATCTCAGTCATTCTTTGCTCTACACAGATCTGCTGAATGAGACAAGAGGAAAACAAGATCCTAAAGTGTTTGGGGTGGGGAGGGGTGGGGAGGGGCAAGAGGAGGCCTTTATTACAGTCTGCCTCCTGGATAAAGAATCTATAGAAAATTAAGTATCTTGTATTGTGATTTTTAATTTTCCAATCAGTATTTGCTTTGTGCCATTTAAAAAAATTTTACTGAAGTCTATTTTACTGCAGCGAAATAGATAGACCTTAAAGGTATAGTATCATCAATTTTGACAAATGGATATATATTCCTATACCTTATTAAAATATAGTTCATTTTTATGGCCCCAGAAAATTCCCTTATGCTTCTTTCTAGTTAGTATCTTCCCACCCAGTGTTAGCTTTGTTCTGACTTTCATCACCATCGTAAATGAGGTTTTCTTGTTCTATGACTTCATATGAGCACATATTTCTTTATGTCAGGATCCTCTTACTCTGCATAGTGCTATTGTATGCATCTGTAATTTATTCCATTTTATAGCTGAATGTCATTCCACTGCATATACATGTATAATATATATATTATATATATATTATATATATATATATAATCTGTAATTTATTCCATTTTATAGCTGAATGTCATTCCACTGCATCTATATATATATATATATATATATATATGTAATTTGACACAGAGAGAGAGATCACAAATAGGCAGAGAGGCAGGCAGAGAAGAGAGGGGGAAGCAGGTTCCCAGCTTAGCAGAGAGTCCGATGCGGGGCTCGATCCCAGGACCCTGAGATCATGACCTGAGCTGAAGGCAGAGGCTTAACCCTGAGCCACTCAGGTGCCCCGACCACTGTATATTTTTTTATGCAGTCTTTCACCCAGACTATTTCCACGTTCAGTCTATTATAAATAAAGCTGCTTGTGAATGTTCTTCTAAAAGTAATTTTTATATGTATTTTCATTTCTCTTGAATAAAAACCTAAAAATGGACTTTCTAAGTCACAGGGTAGAAATACATTTAAATCTTTCAAATATTACAAGTTGTCCAAAATAGATCCAGATTTTACACACCCATCAACAATGTATGAGAGTTCTTTTTGCATTACAACTTCATCAATATTTGATTATGCTTTTATTTCAGCCTTTCTAGTGGCTGTATAGTTATTTTGCATGGTAGTTTTAATTTGCATTCTTCTGATGATTAAGAACACTGAGGGGTGCCTGGGTGGCTCAGTCACTTAAGCGTCCAACTCTTGGTTTCCTCTCAGATTGTGATCTCATGGTTGTGAGATCAAGCCCCATGTGGGGCTTAGCTGGGCTTAGTCCAGTCTGCTTGAAATCCCCTCTTCTGCCCGTCCCACTCCCGCTCTCTCTCTATATATATCAAATAAATATATAAATCTTTAAAAAAAAATTGAGTAGTTTTATATGCCTGTTGGCCATGCATATATCTTTTTTGTGAATTATCTGTTCAAGTCTTTTATCTTTTTTTATATTGGGCTGGTTATCTTTTTATGTAGGAATTGTTTCTATATTCTGAATACCACTTGTCTCAAATTTATGTGTTGCAAGGGTTTTTCTCCATCTATGGCTGTGTATTCATTTTCTTAGTACTATTCTTGAGAGCAGTTTTAAATTTTAACATTCAATTTATTGTTTAAGTTTACCTTTATTTCTGTGTCATTTCTTTCTTTCTTTCTCTTTTTTAAGTTGAGAGAGTGAGAGAACTAGTAAGGGGAGAGGCAGAAGGAAAAGCAGACGCTCTGTAGAGCAAGGGGCCCGATGCAAGACTTGATCCTAGGACTCTGGGATCATGATCTGAGCTGAAGGCAGACTCTTAACCAACTGAGCCATCCAGGCCTTCCTAGTTCTGTCATTTCTAACAAACATTTGCCCAGCACAAACTTGCAAATATAATCTCCTATATTTTCTTCTAGAAACTTTATAGTTTTGGCTTTTGCATTTCGGTGTATTATTCTTCTCAAATTAGTACTTGTGTATGACTTGAGGTAGAGGTCAGGATCTTTTTATTTTTCCATATGGATGTCAACTGGTTCTAGCACCATTCATTGGGAAAAAAATATTACTTAAAAAAATCATTTGCTAAGATTATGATCCCAAAGAATCAATAGCCCAATTTTGGGACAATTGAACATTTAACAATGCTGAGTCTTATAATTCACAAATATGATATGTTTCTCTGCATATTCAAGGTCTTAATTTCTCTCATAATAATTACTATTTTTAAAAGCAGAGTTTTAACACAAATCTATTAAATTTATTCCTAAGTATTTTATGTTTTGGGTATTATTATAAATGCTTGAACTCTTATATTCAAATTTGGGGAAATAAAAAAGCAATTTATTTTTGCAAATTGGCCTTGATCTATAGCATGACTTAATTTACCTATAAGTTCTAGTAGATTTTATATCAATTACTTAGGAATTTCTACAAGTATAATTATGTCATCTCCAAAGAAATGCAGCATTATTATTTACTTTTTTAATCTGTCTTTTTTTTTAGATTTGTTTATATATTTGAGACAGAGAGAGAGAGAGAAAGCTGCCCCCCTGAGTGGGAGCAGGGGCAGAGAGAAAAGGAGAGAGAATCTTCAACAGACTCCCCCTAAGCATGGAGCCTGAGGAGCCTAGCTTGATCTCAGGACTCTGAGACCATGACCTCAGCTGAAACCAAGAGTCAGATGCTTAACTGACTAAGCCACCCAGGTGCCCCCTTTATTTCTTTTTCCTATTTTATTGTGCTAGATAGGATCTCTACTACAATTCTGAATAGAAGCTGTAAAAGTGGTCATCCTACAAGAAAATGAGGAGATAAGCCACAGACTGGGAGAAAATATTTGCAGAAGACATATCTGATAAAGGACTGTTATCCAAAATATGCAAAGAACTCTTAAAACTCAATAAGAAAATAAACAACCTAATTTAAAAATAGGCAAAAGACCCAAACAGGTATCTCACCAAATTAAGATACACAGATGGAAAATAAGCATATAAAAAGATGTTCAACATCAAATGTCATTAGAGAACTGCAAATTAGAACAATGTGATATCACTACATACGTATTAGAAAGGCCAAAATATAAGACATTGTTAACCCTAATGTTTATGAGAATGTGGAATAAGAGGAACTCTCATTCATTGCTGGTGGATATGCAAAATGGTATAACCACTTTGGAAGATGGTTTGGGAGGTTCTTAAAAAAAGAATATGATCCAGGGACGCCTGGGTGGCTCAGTTGGTTAAGCAGCTGCCTTCGGCTCAGGTCATGATAGCGTCCTGGGATCGAGTCCCACATCGGGCTCCTTGCTCAGCAGGGAGCCTGCTTCTCCCTCTGCCTCTGCCTACCACTCTGTCTGCCTGTGCTCGCTCTCTCTCTCTCCCTAACAAATAAATAAATAAAATCTTAAAAAAAAAAAAAAAAAGAATATGATCCAGCAATCACACTCTTTGGTATCTACCAAAATAATTAAAAACTTAAGTCCACATGAAGATCGGCACAAGAATATTTATGGCAGCTTTATTCATTTTTTCCCAAACTTGGAAGCAACCAAAATATCCTTTGGTAGATGCATAAGTAAATAAACTATACTACTTCCAGGCAACTGGATATTATTCAATGCAAAAAAGAAATAAGCTATTAAAACATGAAAAGACATAGAAAAACTGTAAGTGTATATTATTAAATGAAAGAGGCCAATCTGAAAAGGCTTTATGATTCCAACTACATGACATTCTGGAAAGAATAAGACTATATGAACAGTAAAAGCACCAGTGGTCACCAGAGTTGTGAGGAAGGAGGGATGAATAGGTAGAATACAAAGGATTTTAGGGTAATGTAACTCTTCTGGACAATGTTACAGTTGTGGTTACATACAGTTTTGTCATAATCCATGGAATGTACAATGCCAAGACTGAACTTTAAGGTCAGTTTTGGACTTTGGGTGATGATGATACATCCATGTAGGTTCACGGATTGTAACAAATGTACCAACTTACCTTGCCAAGGAAGAAGCAGTGTACCTGAGAGCCAGGGATGTGAGGGAACTCTACTTTCCTCAATTCTGCTGTATGTACCCCTGAAACTGTTCTTAAAAGTAAAGCTTTTAAAAAATGTGGACATCCATGCCTTTTCCCTATCTTTGAGGAAGAGCATTCAATATTTCACTAGTAAGAATGATATTAGCTCTCAAATTTTTATAGATGCCTTTCCTTAAACTGGAAATTTTTCCTTCCATTCTTATTCTGCAGAGAGTTTCTGATCATGATTTGGAGCTTAAATTTAATAACTGCATTTTCTGGACCAACTGAATTATCATATAACTCTTTTCTTTTATATTTATTAGTTTTTTTAAAAGATTTTATTTATTCATTGGACAGAGAGAGACACAGCAAGAGAAGGAACACAAGCAGGGGGAGTAGGAGAGAGACAAGCAGGCTTCCTGCAGAGCAGGGAGCCAGAGGCGGGGCTCCATCCTAGGACCCTGGGACCATGACCTGAGACAAAGGCAGATGCTTTACGACTGAGCCACCCAAATGTCCCACTTCTCTTTAATATTTAAATCACATTGTTGAACTTTTGTGTTAAATCAATGCATTATGTTTTTTCTATGTCATTAATTTGATTTGTTTAACTTGTTAGGGATTTTTGTATGCATATTTATAAGAAATGTTAATTCATATATTTTTCTTTTTTTTGTAATGTCTCCAGCTCTTTTGGTATCAGGATTATACAAACGTCCCAAAATTAGCTGGGGAACATTACCTCTACTATATTATCTGAAAGAATTTTTGTAACATTAGTAATGATACTTTCTATTTTTTTTTCTTTTAGATTTTTTCCTTTCCTGTGCCCCCTACTTCTTTCTTTTTTTTTTTTTTTTAAGATTTTATTGATTTTATTTGACAGACAGTGATCACAAGTAGGCAGAGGCAGAGAGAGAGAGGAAGGGAAGCAGGCTCCCTGCTGAGCAGAGAACCCAATGCAGGGCTCCATCCCAGGACTCTGGGATCAGGACCTGAGCCAAAGGCAGAGGCTTTAACCAACTGAGCCACCCAGGCACCCCAAGCCCCCCACTTCTGGAACTAAGAACTCTAGCGCTGGGTAATGAGTCTTTGAGCTGTAAAAAGGAACAAAAACCTGTTTTACATGTTTTTAAAAGGGGTGTGTTTCTGTTTTATTTGAGGGGCATGTGTATGTATTTCATATTTTGGTGAAATTCTACATACTTTTACAAATATAAAAGCAATCATACAAATGCACACACACACACGCACACACACACACACACACACACGGTAGATTATTTAAGAGCCTCGCTTTTGAAATTTACCTCTGCTGATGCAATAAAGGACTTGGAAACTCTTTATTACACTATTCAATATCAGTAGAAAATATAGATGTTAGAAATCATTATTGTGTTGCATGGAAATTTAAACTAAACATATCTAGGAGAAACCATGAAATTTTAGGGAGCACATTTGGAAAAGAAGAAAGAAATCTTTTTCTTTGGAGAACTGAAGCGATGAAATGGTCTCTGTCCTAGATGCTAGCAGTGCTTGCTTTCTTCATCTGTTTTAAGGCTATAATTTTACTTGCATTCAAATAAAGAATTGTTAAGTTTTTCTGGTGAATTAAGCCTGAAAATTCACTGTAATCATTATAAAATGAAGTTCTTTAGGGTGCCTGGGTGGCTCAGTTGGTGATCCTGGAGTCCCGGGATCAAGTACCGCATTCGGCTCCCTGCTTGTTGGGGAGTCTGCTTCTCCCTGGGACCTTCCCTCTTCTCATTCTCTCTCTCTCAAATAAATAAATAAAATCTTTAAAAAAAAATGAAGTTCTTTAATCTCTAGTAATTTTTGCTTAAAATTTTACCTATTGTGATGTTAATATAGCTATATGTGCTTTATTTTGTCTGTTGTTTGCATAATACTCAACTGGCTAGAAAAGATTGGTAAGGAATATTCCTCAGAGGGGCGCCTGGGTGGCTCAGTCCGTTAAGCAGCTGCCTTCAGCTCAGGTCATGATCTCAGGGTCATCTGATGGAGTTCCGAATTGGGCTCCCTGCTCAGGGGGAAATCTGCTTCTCCCTCTCCCTCGCCACTCTCCTCCTGGTGTGCTCTTTCTCTCTCTCAAATAAATAAATAAAAATCTTAAAAAAAAAAAAAAAGAAATACTCAGAGTTATTGAGTTAATTAAAAATAAGTTCTAAACATTGACAAAATGCCTCTTGACAGGGAACAAAGTTCACACTACATTAATGAACAAACAGAATATCAAATATAATAAATAGTGTATTCTTGGTGTGTGCGTGCGCGTGCGCACTCATAGCAAGCATACCCATTAATGTAAAAAAGATACATACCCCACTGTTTTTGGTAGTTCCTCCTAGGTAATAGGATGTTGGTGACTTTTGTCATTTTTTACTTTTTTGTAGTTTCTAATTTTCCAAAATGAGAGTCTATTTCTGTTTCTTAAGCTTTTTGAAAAATATTAAGGAAAAAGGAACAGTGTCAAATGCATAAAGAGAAACCAAGTTATCTTTGGACTGGGGAGAATCACTGACTTGGGCTGTAGTAATAATGTCTCCAGTATCTTTAACAAGAATAGTTTCAGTAGAGGGTTTGAAGCTGAAATTAGAATATAATGGACTTCCAGTGGGAAAAACAAATCATTTGTTTTAATTGTCTGTGAAGGACATGAGAAGGATAATGTATAAAGGATGTGTGACTGAAAAGGCAGGGTCTAATTTTATTTTATTTTTAGATTAAGAGAAAGATTAACATGTTTATGGGTGAAGGACAACACGGAAGATGAAAACAGAAAGGTCAGTTCTTTGAGCAAGACAGAGGAAGGCCTCAAGGGCACAGGCAGCGGGTTGGGCTTCTAAAAAAGCAGAAACGGGGCAGGAAAAGGTAAAGGTTGCATTCTGGAAGTTCCTTTCAAAGCCAGCAATAATAAGACCAGTACTTGGTGCTTGCAAGTGAGAGGCAGGCAAGTTTCAACCTGCTTATTCTTTGCTTTTTTTCTGAGAACAGAAACAGGGTCTTCCAAAAGAAAGGCCCTAGCTAAGAGAATTAGAAAAAAAACCCGAAAAACAAAAAAAACAACAACTTAGTCTTTATCTTTTTTCTTATCTCAATAATAGCACCATTCCAGTGGTCTTTTGTAAATCGACTCAGGGTTACTAATACTATAATCTTGAGTAAAAGATAAAGCAGAAATGCTTTCTTTCAGCCCTGCCAGCCTGAAATGGCAATGGGCATTAACTATTAAATATTTTTTTAAGTAATTCTCCTTAATTGCACCCAGGAGTATTATTTACACCCAGGAGTAACCATTTAAACTAAGGTATTCATAATATTTAGCAGACTTACTGTCTTTCTCTCTCTCTCTCTCTCTCCCTGTCTACTTTCAAGATGCTGTGACAAAGACATGGAACCTTTGTTGGGAAACAAGGGGAAGGAAGGAGCCAAAAGATATACTTACTATTCAGTGCTGGGTGTAATATAGTAACTCTCTGATGTTTATATTTGGTATGTGATGAAACTAAACCCAAAGTTAATAAGTTTTTTGGCCAAGCTCACATGGTAGCAGCCCTGGACTTTTACTCTAGAACACGTGCAGTTTATACTAATCCAGCCTGGCTACAAATCTGAATTTCCTGACTGCTGATCCCGGAGCTCAGCCTCCCAGAACTGTGAAGCCAGCTAACAAATTCTTACAGAAGATGGGGGAAGGAAAATGGCAAAGTGGGAAAAGTTCTAGCTTCCAGGGAAGAAAGCGGGCCTCTAGTCCCCAGCAAACCACATACTTTTCCTAGGCCACTCTTCATCTTCTCTGGATCTCAGTTTCTGTATCTGAAAAAATGGGAACTTTAATCAAATGACCCTTAAGATTCCTTTCTACCTCTAAAATGTAGGACCTCACTGTATCTGCTTTCTGCCTTGAAGGCCCAGCCTGCTTTCCAGCACCTTATGTGGTTTCTAAGAGTCTTTGGGATAGAACATTTCTCCATAGCCCCCCGGAAAGCAAGAGAGGCCAAGATGCAGTCCTTCAGGTCAGAGTTCTGGCTGCAACCAGCCTTAAGTAATCAGTAGGAAATATCTCAGTACCAACTTCTGGCTGCCTCTCTGAGTGAGGAATGACATCGGTTAGCATGCACTCCCTTTTTCATGTAAAGGGAATGTCATTGGGTAGCCTCTATTCTGTTTTTGATTATGTGTTTTGTGGCAATTCTCCTGTGAGACTGTAATGTAAATCACATAGTTTTGGATTCATAAAACAGTATAAAATATATATTAAAGTGTTGTGTTCTAAAACACATTCAGAAGCTTTAAAGAACGCACCCATCATGGGCCTTAGATGAACTCACACACGTGTGTTAAGTCAGAGATCATCAAAAGTGGAAATGACAATGGATCACCTCATTCACAGCTCTCCCAGGTCAGGTGAGGTCTTCACTGCACTCCCAGATGACCCCCAGAAACTCTGCTTATACCTATGTGCAGGGGCCGGCCACAGCAACGTCCATACAGAAGAAGAGATCACACAGAAGACCAAGGGGGTGGGATCAGCCCAGTCAACAATGGGTCTAAAGAGAATTTTTGCCATGGACATTGTGGGAGCAGAATCAGCTCCCAAGACAGAGACATTTTTATCACTTTGGTTCTTCAGAGAAGAAATACTTCCTTCCTCTTTTCCCAATGTGTAGCCCAAAGTTCTTGGTTTCTCCTAGATATGTTTAGCTCAAGTTTCCATGTATTACAATAATAATTTTCCAACACTTACAGTTTCTCCTGATATTGAATAATAGAATGAAGGGTTTTCAAAGAAGAGAAACCTTGTAGATGGGAGCTGTTTCCCTCTGTGTATCACTCAAATCAGGACAATGGCATTTGTGTCCCTGGTTCAGGCTTGCACTTAGCTTAGTGGCTGCTGAAAACCTCTTCTCTGTGCATTACAATAAGGAAGTCTGTGCCATGCTTGGTTGCTGATTTTTACACGTTCACATAATAAACACTGAGGAGAGGGGCGCCTGGGTGGCTCAGTGGGTTAAAGCCTCTGCCTTCGGCTCAGGTCATAATCCCAGGGTCCTGGGATCAAGCCCCACATCGGGCTCTCTGCTCTGCAGGGAGCCTGCTTCTCCCTCTCTCTCTGTCTCTGTCTGCCTCTCTGCCTACTTGTGATCTCTGTCTGTCAAATAAATAAATAAAATCTTAAAAAAAAACACTGAGCAGAAAAGGACAGAAAATTGTCTAGTGCATTCTGACTTTTTAAATACAGTATGACTCATTATCTTGCAAACGTGGGCAGCTCTAGTATGGAGAGCTGTAAGGGGGATGCGGCGTTCTGGGAATGGCTGAGGACTGTAGTTCTGCCTACATCCTAGAGAGGCAGGCAGCAGATAGGAAGTCTACCTACATAGGCAGAAAACAATACTGAAATATATGGCAAAAGAAATATCAGAGGCAACTGAAAGGGAAGCATGAGAAGGACAGACTACAGCGTCGCTTATGGGAGAAGAGAGTATAATTTCAATATCTGACAGAGCTGGATATCCACCGGGTGACTCAATCTGGAAGTTCAGGGAGGGAGACAGATGCACTGTATTTATTTTTTCAGACTCAGACGAAAGGCACCAGTCTAGGGAGAACTGGAAAGAACAAAGAAGCTTCTTGGCCACAAAGTGATTTCAATACTCAGGAAGCTGTCAGAATTGGGAAATCCAGTGTGGCCAGCTCACAGAAAGTATGTCGAAGCCCATGAGGTTAGCACAGGCAGCAAGGGGCCAGAGGAAGGCCTGTGGAAAGGGTGACTTGCTGCTGAGCTGGAGACGGGTGGTCCAATTCATTAACGCTCCCTGCCTGCAAGGATGACACTGAGCATTTACAGGGTTTCAGCTCTGCAGAGAGAGGCCCAGAAAGCTGAAAACCAGACTGCAATGGAGAAGCAAGGTTAGAGCAAGATGCCAAGAAATTAAGTGGCACAAGACATACCAGACTCTGCCTCTAACACTCTTTAAAACAAAAGCAAAATAAAACTCACAAAACTTTCGCCTGGTTTATAAATATAATTTTTTACTTTTGAAAGGATCTATTTTATCTTTATAGCTGAGAATGTAATACATTTGATAAAAGTTCCTCTGTGTATCTACTTTTTAAAAAGGCAACAGTATCATAACAGATTTTAGCTTCCCTGATCTGAAATGACACCTCTTTTCGAATACAAAAAAAAAAAAAAAAGAATGATGCATATACGTACTTTAATACTTTACAAGAAAGCACAGTAATCTCCTTTAATTCATTTGTGAACATACAGACAGACATTTCACGAGCTGAGACTAACAGGATGCTGCCTGCTCTTTCCGTGTTTTCTTCTACCGATTTATGCCTCAAGTATTTTGAGTGGTTACTATTCACCAGGCATTGTTCCTACGGCTTGGGACAGCAGTGAGCAAAACAGACCGAGATCCTTGCTCTTGTGAAGCTTGGAAATTTGAGTGGGGAAATATACACAATAATCACAGACATAAATATTTTTGGTATTTTTTTAGTATTTAAATTTAGTATTTTTTTAGTATTTAAAGTTTTTAGAAGGTAATTTGCTATGGGGAAAAAGTATAGAATGGAGAGGGATAAGAGAAATCTAGAGTGTGATGTTGGGGGAGTATGACCTAAAAAGTGATCTTCAAGGTAATCTCAAGTCAGCTTAACTATAAAGGTCTGAAGATTTAAGAGTTGAGGGAGTTAGCCAAACACACATCGAAGGGGCATGTCTGGTGTGTTCTAGGAATAGAAAGGAGGCCAGTGTGACTTGAGTGGAGAAGGAGAGAAGCAGGGAGGGGATAAGGGAGAGAAAAGAGGTAAGAAGAATAAGAGAAGAGATTTTCTTTCAAAAGTAATTTACAGGACAACCCTGACGGGATCCCTCTCACTCTTGAGAGCGTTTTCTGTATCTTTACTTAATAAACTTCTATCACTTTACTCAAAACAACAAACAAAAGAAATTTACAGGAACACCTATATGGCTCTTGCCTTCCCCTCAGGTCGTTCTTTCTCAAACAGATAAAATCTTTATTTATTTATTTTTAAAGATTTTGTTTATGTATTTGACATAAAAAGAGACAGCAAGAGAGGGAACACAAGCCAGGGGAGAGGGAGAGGGAGAAGTAGGCCTCCTGCTGAACAGGGACACCCCCCCTGCCCACCGCCCTGATGTGGGGCTCAATCCCAGGACACCTGAGCCAAAGGCAGACGTTTAACTGACTGAGCCACCCAGGCACCCCTAAATAAAATCTTTAAAAAAAAAAAAGTAATTTACACACTGAATATGTAATTTATATTCACCTTAATCTCCATAAGGGTCACTATCCCCAATGTAGCATTTATACATAAACAGACATGTTCTTTTTTTTTTTTTTTTAAGACTTTATTTATTTATTTAACAGAGAGAGAGCTCACAACTAGGCAGAGAGGCAGGCAGAGAGAGGGGGGGAAGTAGGCTCCCTGTGGAGCAGAGAGCCTGATGCAAGGATTGATCACAGGACCCTGAGACCATGACCTGAGCCGAGGGCAGAGGCTTAACCCACTGAGCCACCCAGGTGCCCAACAGACATGTTCTACAGTATTCCAGTATTCCAGGTAAATGTAACATTGGATCATATAAAAATTTGAAGTTTTTATTTTAGGTTGGAAATCTAATGGAAAAGGGGGGAGGTGAAGTGCATTTAACAGTCATAAATAGCTTAGTTCAATAATAGAGCTGAAAATCTATATCATCTATCTATCTATCTATCTATCTATCATCTATCTATCTATCTATCTATCTATCATCATCTATCTATCTTTCAATCCCTCAAGGCAACACCTACCTGGCACATTGGAGGAGATTGTAAAACAACAAAACCACCAGATATGGAGCAGTTTGAATGAAACTGGGATGCAGGAACCTACATGTATCCAATTCCCCAAAGATTAAAATGTCTCGAAGAGGAAAATGTCAATTGCTAGAAGCAAAGACTCGCCTCCTAGTATGTGGGTGAGTAGATACACAGGCAACGCTAGTTTAATCATTAAGTGGTTTCCTTCTGCTACTTCTCTTTGCTTAGAGTAAGCTTAGTAACTTTAACTGGAATTTAATAAATTCCAACAATAAAAAATGATAAATTTATTTGGAAACATTGGGGTTTATTTAAATACACACATACCGACTTGGCAACTGCAAAGAAAACAACAAAATTAGTCAGGCCTAACTATGCAGCATATTCTATGCTGGAAAAAATCTTAAGAGTCTCCCACAACAGGGAGCAATTTTTAATTAACATCTCTCCTGGTGTTCTCTAAGCATTAGCTTATTTATTCTACACAACAATTCTATGGTCCTTATTTTCGTTATTTATTTTTAAGTAGGCTCCATACCCAGAATACAATACCCAACTCAGAGCTTGAACTCATGACCCTGAGATCAAGAGCAGATCCTCAACCGGCTGAGCCACTGAGGCACCCCTCTAAGGTCCTAATTTTAAATAGACGAGGAAACTAAAGCACCGAGAATTTGAGTAACTTGCCCAACGATGCACAGACAATAAGAGGCAGAGCTGGGTTTCGAACCCTAGTGTCATGGGTCCAGAACTGGACTCTTTACCCCCTTTCCAATGGCATTGTGGCCTCACCATTTGGGGAACTTAAGAAATAAAACAAAAGAGCAAAGAAAGAGAGAGAGAGAGACAAACCAAGACACAGATATTTCACTATAGGGAACACACTGATAGTTACCAGAGGGGACCTGGGGTGGGGGTGAAACAGGTGATGGGGATGAAGGAGTTCACTTGTGATGAGCAGCCGGGTGTTGTAGGGAAGTCCTGCATCACTATGTTGTACACCTGAAAGTAATGTAACACTTACGTTACCTGGATTGGAACTGAAATGAAAATAAAAGGAGAAAATATTTATATGCCCAAGCTATCTATGAACGATATCACACTGGAGGGAAAGCAACTATGTATTGCAACATTAAGATAGGGAACACCATGTAGACTGGGGGGGGCGGGGAGTTCTCTTGAAGAGAGGCCAACAAGATAAAGGTCAGTTGTGGATACCTGACAATTGGCTTCCGTCCTGATACTCTTTTCATCTTTTCCAGGCTCTTCATGGATCAAGTTTCATTACTGCTTCTGGAGCATCGGATGATAGATGTTTTCAGCTGTAGTCAGAATAACTTCCAGATGATTCCTTTGCTTTTGTGTCGGCTACCATGGGGACTTCTACTGCACTCCCGCGGCATTCTATAGGTGCAGGAGCGAACCCTCGGCTCATAGGCTCCTCTTACAAATAGAGCAGAGAATGAACTCAACAATCACACATAGGTGCTCAGTTTTCTCAATTCCTTCCCCTCTGGCAAGTTCTCCTTCTTTCTTTTTCCTCAGCTCTCTTTGGGAACTTGAGATCAGTTGAAGAAAGAGATGATGGCTCAGCCGCATGGCCCACGGACCACCCTGCCCACCTCCGTCCGTTCGAGTGTGCTGTCTGGACAGCAGCTGTTTTCCCACCATCCTTGGACGAGCCTGAACCCAAATGTGCCGGCTTGGTTTTACCATTTCATGAGCAAAAGAGTGAAGGACAAGGGCGTCTGTGTGGCTCAGTTGGTTAAGCGGTGGCCTTCCACTCAGGTCACAATCCCAGAATGCTGGGATCAAGGTGAGTGGGGCTCGGTGCTCAGCGGGGAGCCTGCTTCTCCCTCAGCCCCTCCCCCTGCTCGTGCTTGTTCTCTCCCTCTGTCTCTCAAATAAATTTTTTAAAAAATTCTTTAAAGGAGCAGAGGAGTAGAAATGTTGTCAGTAGTACCAAATACTGCTAGAGCACATGGAGGGCTGAGATACTAATAAAAGGTTTTCAGTTACATCACTGAACATAGTTTCAGCAGAAAGGTAAGTGGAAGGCAGACTATGATATGGAAGAGTAAAGAGACATTGAGGAAATATACAAGGAAAGGAAATGTTGGCACTTAAATAAGGTTGACTGAGGAGAAGAAGGAAATGGGCTGGTGGCCAGAGAAGGAAGTAGAGTCAAGGGATATTGTTTTTACTTGATGATTGGGTTCTATGAGTGTGTTAGCAGCTAAGGGGGAAAGTGTCAAAAAGGAGTCAAATATAGCAGACTGGAGGAGAGGTGGATGGGAAAGCCCGCTAGAGGGAAACGAACAGCAAGAATACAACTTGGGGAAAACCTCAAAATGTCATGTGGTCAATCCCTTCTTTTTTTAAGGATAACAAACAAACATAATACTAGGTTTCAAACCTACTTTGTTAACTAGTCAGCTGGCTTTAATTTCTTACCTAATACATTTTCTTTTAAAAAATATTTTATTTACTTATTTATTATGCTTTATTTACTTAACACAAGCATGGGGAGTGGGAGAGGGAGAAGCAGGCTTCCCGAAGAGCAGGGACCACATTGTGGGACTTGATCCCAGGACCCTGGAATCACAACCCGAGCCGAGGGCAGACGTTTTAACAACTGAGCCACCCAGGCGCCCCACCTAATAAATTTTCTTAAATTTCCCTTTGCATTATTTATGTAGTGAGTAGGTCAGTTAATGATATGGTTTTAATTTGTATTAGTAGAAAATCCCAAAACTCCTAATCACTTTTATCTATTATGTTCTTACGTAAAAGTTTTGCTTAAAGACATGTGGTAATTCAGAATCAGATAAAATAGCTTAAAGGAAGAACAGGGGTTAATTTATGTTTGTGTATATATAGTCAGTCCCAAAGATGTTAAATGTGAAATAAACTGAGCTTATCTCTAATAAGCACTTTGGAAATAGAGGAACCATTGTTATTTCCGAGAATAGAGATGTTAAAATGTCAAGTTAATTCTCAATTATTGACACAGTTGGAAATAGACTTGAGTCAAGAATCCAAAAGGGTAAATTAATCATGCATTTAATACACATTGTTTCGGGAAGGTTTAGTGGAATTTCAATTTATATGTGGAGATTCTGATGTTGGAGGGTATTTAAAGATTTCCCCCCCAAAATGAAGCTGTATATAAATATCTATTATTTAATTAGATTTACTCTGGTGCTACTACCAAAAGCCACACATACCCAAAGCTACATCTTCATATTATTAAAGGAAAGCAATTATCTTGCTGGTTTAAACTGGTACCTAAGGTAGGCATTTGCATTAGCTAAAAAGGAAGTTGGTTTACTATGTAAAAAGTGCTTGTTTAAGTATGTCAATGAAGAGTCTATCTAATTAGGGGCACTTGGGTGGTTCAGGTCATGATCCCAGAGTCCTGGGATTGAGCTCTGTCCGCATCAGGCTCCCTGTTCTGCAGGAAGCCTGCTTTTCCCTCACCCACTCCCCCTGCTTGTGTTCCCTCTCTCGCTGTGTCTCTCTCTAATAAATAAATAAAATCTTAAAAAAAAAAAGAATCTACTTAATTAAGTACAGGAAGTGACAACACTGGTCAGAATTTTGGGGCACTATTGAGAGTTAATGTTACATTAACACTGGATTCTTATAAGGTCTCTGAAGATATTTCTATGCTCCCACTAGATCCTAGGTGTGTACCTATTACTGTATTATCAATATATGCAGAATGTTCCTCAGAAGCATATTTTATATAAGCTACAAAAGGGGAGTTACAAGGTGGTATTTGGAACACAGAAGAAAAACACTGACCCAGACATGAAGAGTAGTTACAAGAGGGACGCCTGGGTGGCTCAGAGGGTTAAGCCTCTGCCTTTGGCTCAGGTCATGATTTCAGGGTCCTGGGTGGCTCAGAGGGTTAAGCCTCTCCCTTTGGCTCAGGTCATGATCTCAGGGTCCTGGGATCGAGTCCCGCATCGGGTTCTCTGCTCAGCAGGGAGCCTGCTTCCCCACCCCCTCTCTCTGCCTGCCTCTCTGCCTACTTGTGATCTCTCTCTGTGTCAAATAAATAAATAAAATCTTTAAAAAAAAAAAGAATACTGTTTAAAAAAAAAGTAGTTACAAGAAATCTTCTAGAGTAAGTGATCAATAAACTGGGATGTGAAGCATTAGTTTCCATTTTAAAGGAGCTTTGGTAGAGGTTATGGTGACTGTAGAAATGGGCGGTTGAGATCATGGTACTGGTGTGGTAATTGGTCATAGAGAACATGTGGTATATTAGACAGAGGTTTCAAGCTAACGTGCCCTAGTAATGTTGCCGTGATTTCAAAGAGTTGCAAATATATTTGAATCTTGATTTCCCGACTCTTGGTGGGGGAGGGAGTTACATGTAATCCCAGACCAACTGGCCCTAGGCACAATGTTAAAAAGAGAACCCCAGGGGCTCCTGGGTGGCTCAGTGGGTTAAAGCCTCTGCCTTGGGCTCAGGTCATGATCCCAGGGTCCTGGGATCAAGCCCCGCATCGGGCTCTCTGCTCTGCAGACAGCCTGCTTCTGCCTCTCTCTCTGTCTGCCTCTCTGCCTACTTGTGATCTCTATCAAATAAATAAGTAAAATCTTAAAAAAAATTAAAAAAAAAAAGAGAGAGAACCCCAGTCCCAAAATGGCATCCATAGGCCAAGTCCCCAAGCCAGGGCTTAACACCTAAACTAATTGCTGTTTCAAGCTCCCCCAGAGATGTAAATCGTAATCAATCATTCAGGAATTTTCTGATCAGCACCAATAAAGTACTATGTCATAGGGGTCCTCTCTAGTCCCCAAAGGAAGATGAGGTAATCCACCTAGTAAGGTCCCCATCCTTCCCATTAAGGGAGGGTAGTCTTGCATTTTTGGCTAGTAACTTTTTTCCCTCAAAAAAAAAACCTTCCTTCCTACAAAAACCTTTATTTCTCAAAAAAAATTATTTATTTATTTATTTCCCAGACAGAGGGCACAAGTAGGCAGAGAGGCAGGGGGGGGGGGGGAAGCAGGCTCCCTGCTGAGCAGAGAGCCCGATGTGGGGCTCGATCCCAGCACCCTGGGATCATGACCTGAGCCGAAGACAGAGGCTTTAACCCACTGAGCCACCCAGGCACCCAAAACCTTCCATTTTCACAACTCCTTGGAGCTCCCCTCTATTTGCTGGATGAAATGCTGCCTGATTCATGACTTCCTTCATAAAGCCAATTAGATCTTCAAATTAACTCAGGTGAATTTTTGTTCTTTAACACAAGCAAACTTGTTGATTTATCCTGGCATCTGATGCATGTATTATGATTTTGCGTGTGTTGTGAAGTAAAAAAAGTTTCTTGGAAAACACTGCCTTAAAGTAATAAGTTGGTGTGACTACCACACTGAGTGAAAATTGGTGAGGGAGGGAAATGAGCATATAAAGGTGAGCATGGAAAGATCACGAAGGGATTTACATATAAACCTTTATAAAGATTTTGGGGAGCCATCGAATGGATTTAGGCATTGAACTGACATGAAGAAATTCACATCTTTGGAAAACCACTCTAGATGAGGTGACAGAATATATGAGAAGGAATCAGCCAAGCAGCAAGGGAGACTAGTTAACATATTGTCGCAATCCAGAGTTATAGTTACTGGCCTGGGGAAAAAGCTAAGGCAATGGAGAAACTGTAGAACCTGGAAATTAAGTAAATGACCAGAGGAGGACAAAAGGTAAGGGTCAAGAATGACTTGCAGGCATTCGGTTTAGTCAATTAGGTGGATGGTAATGGAAATAGCTGATATTTATGAAACACAGTTTTAATAATTTTATCTACACGCCTGCCACTGTCTCGGGAATTGTATCGACTCATTCATTCTAACAACATTCTTATAAGATAGATACTATATAATAAACCCACTTACAGATGACAAAGTGGGAGCCAAAGGACAAATTATTAGTGAGAGATTAGAACCTGGAATCAAGCCCAAAAAGATTGGCTCTAGCACTTATTTTCTTTACTATACTGGTGCTTTACAGTAGTAAAGGTTATTCCGGTGCATTATACCATCTCATACCATTCATTAAAATTGGGAGCACAGAAAATGGAGTTGGTTTTAGTATGAAGCTGATTGAATTCAACCTCAGACGAATTATGTCCCCATAATTTATCTGTTGAAGCTCCAACCTCCAACAGGACTGTTTCTGGAGATAGAGCTTTTGTGAAGATACTGAAAGTTAAATGAGATTAAAGGGTAGGGCCCTATCTGATAGGACTGTGGCCTTATAGGAAGAGGAAGGGAAAAAAAAAAAAAAAAAACCTTTCTCTCTCCACCCCACCCCAGCCCACGTATGTGCAGAGGACACTATGTGACCAGAAAGTCAGCAAGTCAGCAAAAGGGCCTCACCGAGACCCAGCCCTGCCAGCACTCTGATCTCTAGCCTCTACTACTTCTAGCCTCCACAACCAAGAGAGAATAAATTCTATAGTTTGAACCACTCAGTCTACAGTTTTGTTATGCTAGAAAAATTCGCCTGAGATTACACCTAACCTCCCCAGGGGTAGAAGATCAAGATTTAAATATGTCCACAACTCACAACGCAGCACATCAGTGCACATTAGCTCGAAAGCTCTAATACACCAGATGTTCTCCAGTACAGATTACCACACCAGTGCCATGATCTCCACAGTCCCTTTCTACTACCACCATAACAACTACAAAGTAGTTTGCAAGAGCCTTGCAGACTAAAGCAGACATATGCCTGTTGGAAGTCCAAGAGGAGTTGCAAGAATGAATCTGTTACTCAGAAGAGTGACTGGAATGGAAATATACACCGGGGAGTCAACAGCCTATGGGTAGAAAGTTGAACCATGGAACTTGATGAGATTGACTGGCAAGAGTGCCTGTAACAAAGAGAAGAGGGCTGAGAATCAATCAAGCCCATAGAGACATCAACATTTAAGAAACAGACAAAAGAAAGAAGCTAGCAAGAAAAATCTGAGTAAAAGGGGTTAGCAAGGAAAAGTAGAGAACTAACCAAAAGAAGGCAAAGGAGCGTGGTGTCACAGAGCCCAGGGAAAGAAAGATTCTGGGATAAAAGAAGAGAAGAATGAGGTTAAGTGCTACAGTTACAAAGACCAATAATGATCCATTGGATTTAACTCTAAGAAATCACTGTAATCATTAGTGGGAACAAGTCTTATTATAATAGATCTGTAAAGGCAGAAACCATACAGAAAAGCGTGAAGAGTGAGGGGCTCTTGGGAAGTGGTGAGCTGAGAGAAGATAACCCATTCAAAGAGATGTCCTTCATGGGAAAGGAAGATGATGGTAGATGGAGGCCAACGTGGGGTTGAGGGACTTTTTTGTTGTTCTTAAGAGAAGAGAGATGAAGGAAGCTTAATGCTGCTGGGAAGGAGAAAAGAAGAAAGAATGTGGATTTGAGAATATAGGAGAGAGACGGGCTCACTAACAGGCAAAGTCCTTGAGAGACTGGCTGAGATAGAAAGGCGGAGAGTCCAGGCAGAGGTTAGGAGGAGGAATACTGCTTCTTTTAATAGAGAAGAAATAAGAGAATAGTGAGTTTGGAAGCAGGTGAATCTTTAGATTGAGAGACGGATGTGGAGAGGGCTTTTAGCTAATGACTATGTTTTCCCTAATGATTAAGTATTTTGCTTTTTTAAGAATGAGGGAGAAGTTTACTTTGTTGATGTAGTGCTGGAAACACTGGGTTCTTCTATGTTTGGGTTTTTATGAGGCAGTGTTGGCAACAGATTGGAATCTAGATGATTGGTGAGAGGAGAGGTTAGAATGTGAACCATGGAAGCATGGTTGGAGGGGAATGATGTGAGTTATTGAAAAAACTGATAGGTGCAGATAAAGGAAAAGAACCTTGGAATTACAGGTTGTCAGGACTTCATAGGACAGATGGTGAGGACGTAACCACATGGCCAGAAAGTAGGATGACTAAACTGAAGACTTTAAGGATAGCAATTCTACAAGGTGGCAAACTCAAGAGTATAGTCACTGGGAATGGGAATGAGATGTTTTTACAAATGAAATAAAAAAGTGAACAAGCTGGGCCCTTGGTGGTGGTTAAGTGACAGCCTTCACCTCAGATTATGGTCCCAGGGTCTTGGAATGGAGCTCCATATCAGGCTCCCTGCTCTGTAGGGAGTCTACTTCTCTCTCTGCCTCTGCTCCACTTGTTCTCTCAATCTCTCTCTCACTCTCTCTCTCTCAAACAAAGAAATAAAATCTTAAAAAATAAAAGTGAACAAGCTTTCATATAGGTAAAGTTCTTTTAAGTAAGTAGTCAAAATGAAATCTGAAGTTCTCAGATCCGCCTCTTTTCTTTTCTTTTCTTTTTTCTTTTCCTTTCTTTTCTTTTCCTTTTTCTTTTTAAGGGAAAGCAGAGTTTATTGAAGCTGTAGAGAGAACAGATAGGGATACAGATGGAGTGGAGTATGTCCAGGAGATTCAGGAAGGGAACAAGGAGCATGAATCGCCAACCTCATTCTGTAGTAGTTCAAGCAGGAGAATCAACAGAGAAATCAGTGATCGCCTTCTCACACAGTAGGGGGCTGCCTCAAAAGGAAATCTCAAAACCAAGACACCTGTACCGATACCTCTCCAAAACCTCTGGTGATAGTTTCCATGTCCTTAGCACTTTGAACTCTTGCCTAACACAGTCCTTCCCTTAGCAGCGAGGTAACTTGGCACCCGGAGCGAAGGGTGCCTTGAAGAAGAAAAACTCAATGAACTTTCTGCAACTGACTGTCCCCCACCTCAGTTGGGAGCATCAATGCCTTGGCATCTTTTCCTATTATTAAAACAAAACCTTACCCCCCAACAGTGTTGCAACCTGTAGTTCCAAGACAGCAATGCTTCCAGAGCTCCTTTTTGTGTAGGTGTAGAATGTTCATTAACATTAATGGGGTGATTCTAATCAGATTGAAAAATTAGAATCAAAGGAAAGTCTAGGGAGGAGAAACTGATTTCATGAAATTTTATTAAATCAGAGTTGTGAACACAGCCTAATGAACCATCCTGCCACTACTTTTGAAAGATGGAAAAGAGGGGCACCTGGGTGGCTCAGTTATTAAGTGTCTGCCTTCAGCTCAGGTCAGGATCCCAGGATCCTGGGATTGAGCCCAGCATTGGGCTCCTTGCTCCGTGGGAAGCCTGCTTCTCCCTCTCCCACTCCCCCTGCTTGTGTTCCCTCTCTCGCTGTGTCTCTCTCTGTCAAATGAATAAATAATTAAAAAAAACAAAAAGAAAGAAAGAAAGATGGAAAAGATAACTTTTACTTGTCTTTTCCGTTTCCAAAACTACCATGCTGCACTCACTTCTCCCTGTGCACCTGCTAGGACTTGGATCACTCCTGCCTTGGAATGTTCAATATCACCTCTGTCAGCTTTGAAGGATATTGTCCCTTGGGCACCTGGGTGAATCAATGGGTTAAGTGTTCCATTTGCACACTCTCTCTCTCTTTTTTAATAAAGATTGTATTTATTTATTTGATAGAGAGAGAAAGAGCACAAGCAGCGGGGAGCAGCAGAAGGAGAGGGAGAAGCAGGCTCCCTGCTGAGCAGGAAGCCCAATGGGGGGCTCAGTCCTGGTCCCTGGGATCATGGTCTGAGCAGAAGGCAGATGCTTAACCGACTGAGCCACCCAGACACCCCAAGTGTCTGATTCTTGATTTTAGCTCAGGTCATGATCTTAGGGTCATGGGATCAAGCCTTGTGTCAGCCTCCATGTTTGGTGGAGAGTCTGCTTAAGTCTCTCTCTTAAAAAAAAAAAAAAAAAAAGAAAAAAGAAAAAAGGTTCTCTCTTCCCCTTTCTCTCTCTTAAATCTTAAAAAGAAAAGAAAAAAAATATATATCTCGTCTCTAGAACTTCTACAAGGATCATCATTCCTCCCCATATCTGAAGTTTAGGTTTTGTGGGCTGCTCATCTCATGAGCAAGTCACCTAACTCTCATTCTCTGTTCTTATACGGTGACCATTCTTCCAAACATTATCAAAGATCCGCTTAAATCTTGTTTCCTTCATAAAGTCTTCTCTGGCCATCCCAAGCTGCAGAGAATCCTGTCTCCCTTTACATGAAATACATAGTTCAGCATGTATCCGTTCGAGGCCTACTAAGATGCAGGCCTTGTACCAGGTGCCAGTGAGACACTGTTCAGTAAGGTGACCTATGTAAGCATAAGGGCAAAATGCACAGTATGAACTAAGTACTTAGTAAATAATTTTTATTTTGCAGAAGTTTCATGGTGGGATGAAAGAAACTGAACATTTATTAAACATTCCCTTCTGTAGATCAGGACTTTACTCTTCTGAATATTCCTTAAGGCTTTACATATGACAAAACTGGCCAGAAGGGTTATGGGTAAGGAACGCCTATAAAAGTCATGTGAGGGGCGCCTGCGTGGCTCAGTGGGTTAAAGCCTCTGCCTTCGGCTCAGGTCATGATCTCAGGGTCCTGGGATCGAGTTCCACATCAGGCTCTCTGCTCAGCGGGGAGCCTGCTTCCCCGCCTCCCCATCTCTCTGCCTGCCTCTCTGCCTACTTGTGATCTCTGTCAAATAAATAAATAAAATCTTAAGAAAAAAAAAAGTCATGTGATAAAACAAATCAGGTAGCATCTGTCTGATACCAAAGCCAAGATTTTACCCCTTTACAGAGGCTCCCTCCACAGAATAAAAAATACAAGGCTGATTACAAACATTTGTTTGTAATCACAAACATTTATTCAGTGCTTATTATAAGCCAGGCATTATATTAAGTACTTTATTTAGGTAATTTTTTAATTTTTATACCAGTGATACTGACATGGACATGATCATTTTCCCTGTTTTAAAGATAAAGAAAATGAGTGATGAAGAGATTACATAACTTGTCCAGTGCCCCCCAGCATGTAAATGTCACACCCAGTATTTATCCCATTTCCTCCTGACTACAGAACTCAAGATCTTACCCATTTTATTTTATTATTATTTTTAAAGATTTTATTTATTTATTTGACAGAGAGAGACACAGTGAGAGAGGGAGAAGCAGGCTTCCCACGGAACAGGAAGCCCAATGCAGGGCTCGATCCCATGACCTGAGACTAAGGCTGACACTTAATGACTGAGCTACCCAGGTGCCCCCCATTTTATTTTTATTTAATTTTTTCCCAAAGATTTTATTTACTTATTTGACAGGGAGAAAGAGAGAGAGAGAGAGATCACAAGTAGGCAGAGAGGTAGTAGGTGGGTTAGGGGGGGCGGGGGAGGGTGGAGCAGGCCCCCTGCTGAGCAGAGCGCCTGATGCGGGGCTCGATCTCAGGATCCTGAGATCATGACCAGAGTCAAAGGCAGAGGCTTAACCCACTGAGCCACCCAGGCGCCCCCCGTTTTATTTTATTAACACCTAAAAGTGAGGAGACTAGGTCGCACTTCCAGTTCCATCACTGTGACTTGATTGAACATGTGTCATTTTCTTCAGAGTATCAATTTCTCAGTCTTTCAAATGAGAAAAATGATGTCTAGACTGTTTTGTGGGGCAGTGTGGGGTTCAAATGAGAATGATTTATCAGGTGCTTTATTAGTAGTAGATAACAAAGAAAAAGTTCTATTTGAGACCAGGATACTGGCTAGGGACCTTCTAAAAAGCTGTCTATTGCTAAATCTATTACTCAGGGAGTCACTTTTAAGTTCAGAGTTCATTTTTAATGAACAAATTTAGTAATAATAAAACAATTTTTTAAAAAGATTTTATTTATTTGTCAGAGACAGAGAGAGAGAGAGAGAGAATGAGCACAAGCAGGGGGAGCGGCAGAAGAAGAGGGAGAAACGAGCTCCCTGCAAAGCAAGGAATCTGATGCAGGACTCGCCCCTAGAACCCTGGGATCATGACCTGAGCTGAAGGCAGACACTTAACCAACTGAGCCAGCCAGGCGTCCCAAACAACTTTATTTTTAATGTGGATTTTTTTTTAGTAGATAGTATGGAAGGAAAAGTGTCCAACCAAGAAAGTTAATGTTTAATGTTATTATCCTGAGATTTAGCCTTACATGGGACTTTCTACTGATTTTGAGAGATTTGACAAAATGGAATGGCAATGCATAACACTCTGTGATGTTTCAAGGTAGAGTGAGAGTCTCAGATTCATTAAAAGTAATCTATTGAAAAATCCAGAAGACCCTGGTGCTGCAGGAGGCAATTCTGGTGAAGTGCCAAGATAGAGGAGGGCCTGCAGGATTCTTCCCTGCTGGGGGTGGGAGTGATGAGAGGGCATGGCCTCCCGGGGTATGTATCCTGTCCTGTTTTGAGGAATCCAGTGCAGTGGGGGCTCTTGCCCAGGGAGATTTTTCCTCCTGAGTCTGGGAGACCAGACAGTGCTGATAGCCAGCCCTTGCACTGTCCCCTGCATGCTCGCACCAGAGACTACCAGGCTCTTTGGGGAGTCTGGGAGACAGTGGTCCAGAGGGGCACAGACTTGTGCCCAGGTGTCCTGGTTCTCGACTCTCAGATTCCAGTTTCCAAGACCATTCTTAAGTCTTTCTTGCAGTGCCTGAGGAGTAGGCAATGATTAACTGGAGGTTTTCTGGCTCTGGGGAAGTCAGGTAATCATCATGGTGAAGGGCATGGGCTGTGGAGGCTGATGGACCGAAGCCAAGGATCAGTGAGACTAAAGAAAGGTGCTTACAGAAGGTCACCCCAGTCAGGTTGGAGGTCTAGACTATGTAGAAGTTACCAGACATTGCTGACACAGGGTGGTCAAAACTGAAATGGGTTTGCTTATAGCATAAACTAGTCTTCTGGGGGAATTAGTCCAGTGCTATGATTTCTGACCCCCTGCCTCTTCAGCTCAGCTGAAGCCGCAGAGTGCACTGGGCAGTTCAGATCACCATTCTTCAGGCATTTGGGGAATGGATGGAGGGACAGAGAAGTACTGTGGACCTAGTCCCCAGGATGTCACTGCCATGTAGGAGGCACTACAGGAGAGAAGAGGGAGGGGAGGATAAAGTTAACTCTTTGTAAGACCTTGGACACTTTCTTTCCCTCTTTGGGGTTTCATTTCTCCAGTGGTCACTGGATGACTTGGCCAGGAGGGAGAGCCCTGGGGTGGGTCACAAAGATGGCTCCAACCTTGTCTCTGCCTTCAATGGAGTGGAAGAGGAGACTGATATGTAAACAGAGTTACAATCCTAGATGACCAGGGTGGTGGCAAAAGGCTATGCCAATGACTGAAGGAGCTCAGAGGAGGGCCAAATAATGTCACCTAGGGAGGACCCTTGGATGAGATTGGTGTGATAGAACCAGTCGGAATCTTTTCACGACCCCAGCCTGGGCCTAGCCTGGAGGGAGCTCAAGAAATGTCTTTAGAGACTTCACAGTCTTGCTGAAAGGAGGTATTTCCCCCCTCTGAGTTTCCATTGACTATTGAGTGTTTGTGGTGTTGGTGTGGGGTATGGGGGGTGTCAGAGAGACTAGGGGTTAGGCGGGCCCAATGGGGCTGAGCTTTTAGACACACCCATCTTTGCTTAAAATCTTTCAAGCTCATCCTTTGTCTTCAGGATAAAGTACAGATTCTTTAGCAGATCAAAGCCTTGAGTGACCAGACTCTTCAGACTAGACTAGAATGTGTCAGTTTTGGTACCATTGGCATTTGGAGTTGGTAATTCTCCTTTTTCAGGGGACTGTCTTGTATACTATAGGATGTGTGGTAGCTTTCCTGGCCTCTACATGAGATGTCAATGGCACACATACATCTCCCCAGTGGTGACAACTGGAAAATGTCTCCAGATGTTGCCAAATGTTCATCCCCTGGGGGCACAAATCATCCCTGCTGGAGAATCACTGGACTAGAGGAGAGTCAACTACTCTGAACCTCTTTTATTTCCAGGAATGTGCCTTCCTATCTCTTTCCTCATATAGCCTTTTCTCACTTCTTCACCTGGTTGGTCCTTACTTGTCCTGTAGATCTCAGTTGAGGAAGAGGATAAGGAGTGAAGGCTAATGGGTAGGGGGGTTGAAATTCAGAAAGGGTGGTCTAGGAAGCCTTCTCTGAGAAAGTGACAGCTGAACAAGGACCTGAAAGATGTGTGAGAGGGCCATACTGATACATGGGGGAAGAGTGTTTGAGGTAAAGGAAATAGCCAGTGCAAAGGCCCTGAGGTAGGAGGGGTCTGGTATGGTGAAGGAGCAGCAAAGAGGTCCATGTGGTTGGAGTAGGTGAAGTGAGGGAAAAGAAGTAAGAGCAGAGAGGCAGGGAGAGGCCACCTCATGCCAGGCCTTGGGGGCCACAATGAAGACTGCTTTTACTCCAAGGGAAGTGGGAATCACCAGAGAATTAGCTCTTATTGAGCTATAACTTTGATACCATGATCAGTACAGAGTTCAGTGCCTCTTAGCTCATTTATGAAAGGTGCAGTGTAGCCATCAGAACCGTGTCTGAAAACACTTCCATCCCCTCAGAAAGTTCTCATTCTCTTTCATAGGACCTCTCCACTCACACCCCCAACCCCAGGCGACTGCCAAAGTGCCTCCTGTCTCCACAGTTTGGCCTTTTCTAAGGATTTCCATTTTTTTTTAATATCAATATAAGATGTTTTATTTAATTTGTTTTCAACTGAGAATACAACTCTGAATGCATACTAGAACTTATACTTTTAGTCTCCCCAACCATGGTTTGTGTTTGGTATCACAATTGATATACTTTTACCTTATGTACCCATTAGCAAATTATTTTAGTTATAGTTATTTTTAATACTTTTAACTTCCATATTGGAATTATGTGATTTACCCACCACCAGCACAGCATTCAAGTACTGTGAATTTCACTATATATTTACATTCACAGATGAGTAACAGGAAAACATGTGAAGGTGTAAATCTAATGAGGCGTCCTTTCGTTTCAGCTTAAAGAAGTCCCTTTATTATTTCTTAAAAGGCCAGTCTTGGGCACCTGGGTGGCTCAGTGGGTTAAGCCTCTGCCTTTGGCTCAGGTCATGATCCCAGGGTCCTGGGATCGAGCCCCGCATCGGGCTCTCTGCTCAGCGGGAAGCCTGCTTCCTCTTCTCTCTCTCTGCCTGCCTCTCTGCCTACTTGTGATCTCTGTCTGTCAAATAAATAAATAAATAAATAAATACTTTTAAAAAAAGGCCAGTCTTGCCAAATTCCTTCAGACTTTGCTTGTCCAGGAAACTCTCTTCTGCCGTCTTGAAGGACAACCATGCCAGGTAGAGAGTATTCTTGACTGGCAGTTTTCTTCCTTCAGCGCTTTTTGGAGACTTGGGATTTGTGACTTTGTGATCTCAACTCCTGACAGAAACGCAGTCATCACTTCACCTGGGTGTGCAGCTAACATCTCATTTCTCTCCACACATCAGGGCTGTTTCCTTTTCCAAAGGACGTGACCAGAGTCACCCTAGAGACAGCAAGCCCTAGGTGCTTCACATCCTTTTGCTTCACACGCCAAGACTCCTTCTTCTGCTCCAAAAAGATAACCAGGTCTGACTTTGACACAACGAGACCCAAGGAGAAGAGCTTTGTGGAACTCTAACATCACATCCCCGAACAATCCCCACCGAAGGCGGTTCAGGCATCCCCACTCCTCCTGAGAGAATTTTAGGGCCACATGCCTGAATGTCAGCAGTCCCTGAGAACTGGCCATTTCTTCTTCTTTCTCCTCATCCTCTAAATTTCTTTCTCAGAAGAGATGTGTAGAGAAATCCTCCAAGTATTTCTTACAAGTAGAACTTGTCGACAAAAACAAGTCCCCATCTGGGATGCCTGGGTGGCTCAGTTGGTTAAGCAGCTGCCTTTGGCTCAGGTCATGATTCCAGCATCCTGGGATCAAGTCCCACATTGGGCTCCTTGCTCGGCAGGGAGCCTGCTTCTCCCTCTCCCTCTGCCTCTGCCTACCACTCTGTCTGCCTGTGCTCAATCTCTCTCTAACAAATAAATAAATAAAATCTTAAAAAAAAAAACAAAAAACAAGTCCCCATCCTAATTAGTACAACTTTTTAGTACTTGCTTTCCAGGGCTGAGTCTCAAAAATAAATAAGGGCATAATTCAAAATGACAGCAGTCCTGCCTTAGGAGTTTGGTTTGTAAACTGAGGCACGAAGAGGCCAAGTGAGTCACTAAGTCATAAGACAAGTCACTCACAGTAAGAAAAGAAAAACAGGGGATATGATTCTAAGACTTCAGACCCCTATCCTGCATTGCTTCCTCTTGCTTAAACTTTTCACCCTACTAAAGCTCTCGCCAATGAAAACAGCTGTAGGTAGGAAATCCCAATGTTTGTAGACTCGCTTTGGAAAAGAACGCCTCGTATGTTTGTGTTTGATAACATTGTTGTAGTTACTAACATATCAACTCATGTTTCTGGAATTTTGTAGGATTCCCACTGTGGAGGCAAGGTTATTTGTGTGCGCAAGCTTCTTAGTTCACTATTTTCCTTAATGTCGGGTTGCTATGGAATCATATAAATAACTGAATTTCCTTGATACACAAGCTAGTCTGAATTGGTTTTAAATATGGTTAAATGTGAATGGATAATATTGTGTCACAATTTTTCCACCTGTGAGCTACTTTACAAAAAAGGTAATACAAACATATGATTGATTACACAAGCTCTCGGTAGAGAGAACAGAATTAAAAATAGTAAAGTGTTAAAAGTGGTGACTTTAACAAAATTGTCTGATTAAAGGTTATCAATCTGCACTGCAGTTATTTCCCTTGACAGTATTTCTGTTTTCCCACTAAACCACGAGTCTGGAGCCACAGAAAATTCAGTGTCTACTGGTGGCAGACAGGTTGAATAAATAGGCTTTGTTTCCAGATCTAACAGGTAGACGGATAGCCTAAATTTGAATCTATAGCATGGAAGAAACTTACTTAACTGATATCTCAACCTGCACCCTTCCACTTATATTTCTTGGCATATCAAACAATTTTACAAGACATTGTAAGACAAATGCCAAACCCTGGGATACAGCGTCTATTTTCAAGCAGTTCCTAGAATGTTCAAGACATACATCTCACAGCAAGAGGGAGACAACACAGATTAGATTTTCAAATCCAAACAGAATAAGATACCATAAGAGTTCTGTAAAAACAGCGTAAGAGTAAGTATTAGTCATAGTTAAAAAAACACTAATGGACCATATTGTCCATTAAATTTCAGAATATTGAAGTAATGAAATTTGTTTATGAAGAATTATCTGCTACCAATTTTGATACTTGGTCCAGCAAGAACAATTCCAAGAAAGCATCAGGATAGAACAGAGAGTTTGTTGTTAGGGTCATAAAAACTTTTGTATTTGAGTAAAATGAGATGATCAAAACCAAAGCAAGTATAGATTTATGCACATGTTTTATGTTTCATTCAAAGTTGTACTAGTGTTTTGTGGTCCTGATAGAATTATTTCACCTTAAGATACTGAAGGCCAGGGGTGCCCAGGTGGCTCAGTTGTTGAGTGTCTGCCTTTGGTTCAGGTCATAATCCCGGGTTCCTGGGATTGAGCCCCACGTTGGGCTCCCTACTTGGCGGGAAGCCTGCTCCTCTCTCTCCCGCTCCCCCTGCTTGTGTTCCCTCTCTCACTGTGTCTGTCTCTGTCAAATAAATAAGTTAAAAAAAAAAAGATACTGAAGGCCAGATCAGTGATTGATTCCTAGTAACCTTGCAACAGGTGATTTTAGATATAATGTCAGATCTAGGGAGCACACAATGTAAAAATTAAACCACATGTGGATTGTTTCTTACTCAAAGTGAAGAGTAATGTCTAATATTTAGCAGGCAAACATTTAAGAATCTTATTAATAACAATTATAAATCATACTAACTATGAATCCATGATAAGTGTTTTTAATTTTCTTTTGTCCACCTGAACCTTCCATAGAGAGTATGCCACAAAAACCATCAAGACTCATACAAGATACAGAATTAGAGGGCAAACCTATCTGGCTTACACTGAAAATAACTTTATACTATCCCAAAGCTCCTCCTTTCCAATAGCAGTATCTGTTGGAGATACTGGAGAGTATATTAGTGGAGAGGCTGGAGAGTGTATTAGTGGAGATCGAGGGGTTTGGCATCCCACATTCAAATCCAGCTCTGCAACTTGCTTTCTGAGTTTCCAATAGTCTCTTGTACAGGTCCTTTCATCAGTATGACTAAGTTCTTCATCAGTCAAGTGGAAAACAGAGTTGTTGGAAAAGTAAATCATCTCATTCAAAGAGCATGGAAGAGCAACTGGCTTATGGTAGGACTCACTACATCATGGTTCAAATATTTATCAAAATTAATAATCAGAATTCTAGTGGGACTAAAGTTATAGCAAAATGGACCTGAAGAATATTGCCCCAGGTTATGGTAAAGTGCAGAGAGCCATCCCTTTTTAACTACAGAAAACATATTCTTTTAAGTGACTGAACACTCATATTTGTAAGAAATTGTCGGCCTCTTGCTGCCTTTTTTTACTACTATAAAAACTCTGACACATTTTTACTCTTTAATCTGCCTTTGAAAGCGATCATCAAACCATGAGATGCACTACCATACAATTAAGGTTACATTTTCTTTTGCATAATCTATATCACATTCTTATATTCTTGATAATACATGATTTCACTTTGTTGAATTTAGAAAACCATCCCCAATATTTTTGCCAATCATCCCTGCAGGAAGGCTCATTCTCACTGACTTTAATATGAGAGGATAACACGTTTTTAACTTTGCTTTAGCTCCTGCATGATCCTACATAAGTAGATTTTAGGTGGAACATCACTAAATAACAAATGTCTAATTTACTGCTAGACCAATAGATAGAGAAGGCTTTGATATTTGATAGAGAAGGCTAAACTCTTTTTATCTACAGTTAGACTTACTTTTAAGATAACTTCACAATCACATGTGGCTATATGACTCAGTTTCTGGTAATGATATGTGGGCAGAAATGTCCCATGCCATTCTTCCCCCATTATTGTGCAGAATGCCAATGCCCAGAGAGACCTCGATGCAACACAATGAAGAAAGAGGGCACAACGGATTTGGGATTGGGATGATTGTGTTGAGCAGAACCCTTGCCCCCACTGCAGATCAGCCTCTATAAGAACAAGAAACAAACTCATGAAGTCTGTGAGATGTCAGGGTTTATCTCCTATAGCTTTGACATTTATGTCTAGAATTTGAGTTAATTTTTGTGTAAGAGGTAATATAAAGGTTGATTGTTGTTTTTTCCATACAGACATCCAGAACCATTTGTTAAAAATTTTTTTCCTTTCCTATTGAATATATGTCACATTTTTACTGAGAGAGAAATGATCATATATGTGTAGGTGTACTTCTGGAAGCCTTTTGTTCCACAGATCTAAATGTCTATACTCTCAGCCATACCATCTTGTTTTTGATTACTGTTTTTGACTGTAAGGCTTAAAGTCAAGTGGTGTAATTCCTTTAACTTAATGCTGCTTTTTAAAATTGCCCTGGTTATACTAAATTGTTTGTACTTTCATATTAATTTTAGAATAAAGTTGTCAATTTCTATCTCAAAAGCCTCCTGAAATTTTATTGAAATTGCATGAAATCTGGATCATTTTTGGTAGAATTGAAATTTTAGCTATGTTGAGCCTTCTAGTTCATGAATGTAATTCTCAGTATTTAGTTAAGTCTTCTAAAATTCAATTCATCAAGGATTTGTAGTTTGTATACATAGGTCTTACACCTATTTTGTTAAGTTTATCCCTAAGTAGTTTGTGTTTCTTCATGCTATTGTGAATGAAATTATTTGTTACTAGTATATAAAAATGCTACTGGTTTTTGTATAATATACAACCTTGGATCTTGTGTTCATGCTAGTTTTAGTAGGGTTTTTATTATTATTATTCCTTAAGATTTTCTATGTATTCCTACACCATTATGCCACCTGCATATAAAAGCAATTTTCCTTCTTCCTTTCCATTATGTATGGTTTTAATTTATCTTTCTTACCTTACTGCACAAACTGAGGCTTCCAATATAATGATTATTAGAAGTGGTAATGGTGGACAACCTTGCCTTTATAGGGCCAAGGGCATGCTGCCTCTAGATGGGTCACTTTGACATAAAGAATATTTTGAGTTAAAAATAATAAAAAACCAGTATATTCAGGAAAAAGCTCTTTACCTCCCATTCAGCTGCCAGCCAGTAGCATAAAAAGAGCTATCGCATCGGGCTCTCTGCTTGGCGGGGAGCCTGCCTCTCCCTCTCTCTGTGCCTGCCTCTCTGCTTACTTGTGATTTCTGTCTGTCAAATAAATAAATAAAATCTTTAAAAAAAAAAAAAAGAGCTATTAACAGAGATTATTCTTTACCTGAGAAACTCATCTGTATAACAGGGCAACCTTTGTTTTCCAAACATTTCATTTTCACTTTCCTACTAATGGTCTTCCTCCCTTTGTATTCCCAGGTCCCAACCACAAATCCTTAGCTCAGGATGTCATATAGCCTCTTGTTGCCTGACTATCTTTGGATTTTCATGTCTGAGTGGATACCTCATATGTATAAAATTAATCTGATTTTCTCCTGTTCATCTATATCATGTCAATTTGATTCTTAGTCTAGCATAAGGATCTTGAAAGGCAGAGGAAATTCTTCCTTGCCAACGTTGGTGTAGTCAGCAGAATACTTGAACTCACTGGACACTGCTGACCCCCAACATTATTGCAGCTGAGATATCCTCAGGATATCTGACAAACAACCAACAGAAGGTAAGATATCTTCCTATATCAGTTTTCTGGAAACTCTATCTGCGTAGTTTGATGGAGCAAGAATGGTGAGAATTCTTTCTCTCTTTTCCTAAATTTAGATTAGCAGGAGAAAACACTTAATGGAACTTAGTAACTCATGGTAGAAATTTGGTAGAGTACTCTGGTTACTCCAGAGATTCCTCCCAGAGATGGGTTTTGTTTTCCTTTGTCTATGTTCTTTATGCCTTTCATCATAAAAAGAAATTACCATAGGAGATAACCTCACCTCACAGACTGGTGAGTTCATGGTTCTTATTCAGATCAGTGTCTGTTTAAGCAAACTTTGCTCTTGGTTAATGTGCACATGAGGTAAAGGCTGTTGGTAAAGGGATATCTTGGAAGCCAAGGCTACATAATTCAGGGCCATGGCTCAAGCACTCATAAGCCATTGGAGTGCTCACCATCTAAGAGCTCCTATGTTAGGATAAGCTGGTCATGGAATGAGTTAAACTGACACTAGGTTACACCAAACTCAAAAAAACTTCCATGCAGCAAGGTACACTGTGAAACACACAGCCCCCAAGCCCACAGCCCATCCCTTTTAGGTGTTTGTGTGACTCCAAAAGACCCAACACTTAGCCAAAAGAAAAGCTGAATGAGGTTTTTCCTTCTGTCTTGTTCTACGTCCTAAGAGCTAGGCTTGGTGACCAGTGAGAATATGCTCTCTGGTCTTCACCATCTGGAGAGTGTGCATAGTGTGCACATTGGTGGCCAGCTGAATAGACTAGGGTTATGAGTCTACCTGCCCATGTGTGCCAGCCCCCAGGGGTATCTGTTGTGAGAGGTCATGTCCCATAGGGACCTTTGTTGTCTCAACTTCCATATTTTGTTAATGCTGGAACGCCCCATTTCAGTAGTGCCAGCCTGCTGTAAAAAATTAGTAGGTCTATGACTGGAGGGTCTCACATGTTTGTGGGAGATTGGAGACTGGAGACACCATTTTTACTCCACTATCCTTTCTGCCCATCAATGGAGGTTTTTGCTTTCTTAGACTAGTTTCAGGAGTAAACTTTTGGGTCATAGTGGCTACAATCATCTGTGCCCTCTCCTGATGCCTCTTGAGTCTTTGGTTAACTCTTTAAAATGCTTATGGGTTTGAGTTACTATTAATAGATCCTACTCATCAATTGCCAGAAGATGGGTCCTGTAAATTGGCTTTTAAAAAATAAATATATTCTTGGGGCGCTTGGATGGCTCAGTGGGTTAAGCCTCTGCCTTCAGCTCAGGTCATGATCTCACAGTCCTGGGATCAAGCCTCACGTCAGGCTCTCTGTTCAGTGAGGAGCCTGCTTTCCCCAACAGCCCCCCACCTGCCTCTCTGCCTACTTGTGCTTTCTGTCTGTCAAATAAATAAATAAAATCTTTTAAAAAATAAATAAATATATTCTTGGTAGAGTGCTCTCAACTGTCTTTGTAGTGTTACAATCAGCCTTAAGGACTCCCTTGACAAGATGAAAGAACAGAAATTATACTTAAGAAAAAATGTCCACATCCAATGTAAACTCCCCTTCTTAAAATCCAGTCTTACATAGACCAATGGAACAGA
Organism: Taxidea taxus jeffersonii; assembly: GCA_003697995.1. Lineage (NCBI taxonomy): Eukaryota > Metazoa > Chordata > Mammalia > Carnivora > Mustelidae > Taxidea > Taxidea taxus. The sequence continues at coordinate 213,053 of ML105747.1, read as the reverse complement.
ATAGAGAACCCAGATGTGGACCCTCAACTCTGTGATCAACTAATCTTTGACAAAGTGGAAAGAATGTCCAGTGGAAAAAAGACAGTCACTTCAACAAATGGTGTTGGGAAAATTGGACAGCCACATGCAGAAGAATGAAACTGAACCATTTCCTTACACCACACGTGAAAATAGACTCAAAATGGATGAAGGACCTCAACGTGAGAAAGGAACCCATCAAAATCTTTGAGGAGAACACAGGCAGCAACCTCTTCAACCTCAGCCACAGCAACTTCTTCCTAGGAACAACGCCAAAGGCAAGGGAAGCAAGGGAAAAAATGAACTATTGGGACTTCATCAAGATCAAAAGCTTTTGCACAGCGAAGGAAACAGTCAACAAAACCAAAAGACAACTGACAGAGTGGGAAAAGATATTTGCAAATGACATATCAGATAAAGGGCTAGTATCTAAAATCTACAAAGAGCTTAGCAAACTCAACACCCAAAGAATAAATAATCCAATCAAGAAATGGGCAGAGGACATGAACAGACATTTCTGCAAAGAAGACATCCAGATGGCCAACAGACACATGAAAAAGTGCTCCACATCACTGGGCATCAGGGAAATACAAATCAAAATCACAATGAGATACCACCTCACGCCAGTCAGAATGGCTAAAATTGATAAGTCAGGAAATGACAGATGCTGGTGAGGATGCGGAGAAAGGGGAACCCTCCTAAACTGTTGGTGGGAATGCAAGCTGGTGCAATCACTCTGGAAAACAGCATGGAGGTTCCTCAAAAAGTTGAAAATAGAGCTACCCTACGACCCAGCAATTGCACTACTGGGTGTTTACCCTAAAGATACAAATGTAGTGATCCGAAGGGGCATGTGAACCCGAATGTTTATAGCAGCAATGTCCACAATAGCCAAGTTATGGAAAGAACCTAGATGTCCATCAACAGATGAATGGATAAAGAAGAAGTGGTATATATATACAATGGAATACTATGCAGCCATCAAAAGAAATGAAATCTTGCCATTTGCAACGACATGGATGGAACTAGAGGGTATTATGCTTAGCAAAATAAGTCAACTGGAGAAAGACAACTATCATATGATCTCCCTGATATGAGGAAGTGGAGATGCAACGCGGGGGGTTTGGGAGTAGGAAAAGAATAAATGAAACAAGATGGGATCGGGAGGGAGACAAACCATAAGAGATTCTTAATTTCACAAAACAAACTGAGGGTTGCTGGAGGGAGGGGGGTAGGGAGAGGGTGGTGGGGTTATGGACATTGGGGAAGGTATGTGCTATGGTGAGTGCTGTGAAGTGTGTAAACCTGGCGATTCACAGACCTGAACCCCTGGGGCTAATAATACATTATATGTAAATTAAAAAATTAAAAA